>CAUDNR010004157.1:12500-29696 GCA_958430865.1 Entrophospora sp. SA101 | reverse complement strand
TATTTACTAAGGAATTATACATTTGAGATGTGGATCATAGAAGTTGACCTTGTTTCCATTGTCCATGCCTCACCAACCCAATGTTTTCTAAAAACCGAATGGTGGCTTCTTGTTTATGTTTTATTGAAATTACAAGTTCAAAATAATTTGTTGTAACATGATTAAGAATTGAAGGCGTAACTTTCAACAAGTAATTCTTTTCCGTTTTTTTAGTAAACCATAGCTAAAATTTTGCAAGGAAATAAAATAAGTCTCAAAGAATGCGTGTACAAAATATCACGTTTCTGGTTAAAACTTCATGTGGGTGTGCTAGGTGACAAATGAAAAAGTTCCTTCGATTTTAATAGTAAAAATTGACATGTTGCACAAAATTTCTACATAGTTATTACAGTAGACATGTCGATCGCGTGAAATGTCGTCTGACTGATATATATATATACAACTTTAAACATTATAAATAATCTCATAAGAATTTGGTTTTCTTTGTTAATATTTTATTTTCGAATTGCAATGTCATTGGAGAAAGAAATAAAAATGATTGATATCTTCTTTATTACCAAGATAAAATGATACACAAAGTCATAACAAGTAGTTTCCTTCATGGAACATTTTCTTGTTATTGGTGGCAGTCTTCTGATAATGGAAAGTATTTCCTATTCATGTTGGACAAAGAATAACAACCCATTTGAATGGACACGATTTTTATGTTGAAATAGTGCATGGAAATAAAGAAAGCTCTCATATTCCTGGCTATATTTGAAACTGGGACTATATGTATTAAAGAAACTAATCCTACTAATGCAATTTCTAAAATATATCAACAAATGTGCAAGGAAGTGACAACTAAATTTTCTGGACCACAAATTATGAGTTGGAATGAAAAAAAAATTGTTTATAAGCTTTCAATAATTGATGCATTTTGTCCTTTTTATATTTCTCTAGGTGAATTGAAAATTTTCATCCATTCAATTGGAAGTTCTTCTCAACAAAATTTAAAAAAATGAAGGGACTGGTTATCAATCATTGTTTATAAACAAGAGAATTTATTATTTGTTTCAATAATAGAAAATGATGCATGCACCATTAAAATTTACTATGATCCTTTGAAGGTAGATTTCCGATTGAAATTTGGAAAAAACTGGCTATATGTAAAATTTTATGGCTATCAGCTCTTTAGTTTAGATGGTCTTATTGTTCAAGATTTAATTAGGAATTATAAAGTTCCAAAATATACACCAGATGAATGGGGTAATTTTTCAATTATGAAAAATCTTTATGACTACCACATATGTGCTGATTTTATTTGAACCCCAAAATCCAGTATGGTATGATCATAACATTATGAATACTTTATACTATATAGCAGAAACCTATTGGTTTTGAGGTAGGGCCATTGGTTTGATGGGCTATCTAATTGTAAAATAGTTTTTTAGCAGGTCAAATAAATTTTTTGGGGGTTAATTAGCATTCTATTGACCAATTTACACATCATGTTTAATGTGTTTAACGTTGAGACACAATAAGATATAAGGTTTGAAAAAAGGATCCAAAAAACCAAATCAGCTGATATGATTTGAAAGAAAATCTCTTGCCAATATAAAATTTTTATTGATTGGTTAAAGGAAAGTACAGTAATTGAATTGTTTTCTCATCTTGAGTAAGGTTTCTGGTCAAAAATGTTTTCTCAAAGCCCAAACTAGTTTGGGCAATTTGGACTTCTCGGCATTATTTATAAACATGAACATTAAAAAACTATATCAATCAACTTATTTTAACTTAAACAACTTTAAAGTAATTTCGCCCAATTTCGGCTAATAACAAAAAATAGTTTGGGCTTATAAAAAAGTAATTTTTGTCCAATGTGTTTCAGCAATTTCGGCTACTAATAAAGAGAGTTTCAGCCAGAAACCTTAACCCTGAGACGATTTATCCAAAAAATTATGAGATGAACAAATGAGAATTAGGTACATGGTAAACAATGTTATGTGCATCAGGTTGTCATAATATCAAATCATGGACCCAAAATGAATTGAAGGTAAGATTAAGCATATATTAATCTGTCTAATTATTACAAAGGCTAACTGTTAATATCAATCTATTAATTTCAGTTATGGACAAAAATCTATAGATCATGTCACAGGAAAATCAGCCATTCATTCTCTTTATAAAATGCGTTTTTTGCTAAGCAATTGGGGGGGGGGGGGACAGAGGGACTATTTATACGTTTTTCATTGGTTTATTTAGACTACTAGCAAATGACCACAAAATAGTCTAATTTATTAATAATTATATGTTTTGGCATGGAAAACATTTGGCAAGCCAGCAACCATAGTAAAAAGAAATATAAAATGGCATCAACACAGGTATCTACAAATAAGTAGATAACAGTTTAGTCATGAGTAGGTAGCAGTCTTGAAGTATGATGCAAATGCAAACTTGTACCTAAAATTATGATGCCAATGGAAACTCATCATAATGTAGCTCACGGGTGAGAATGCTCTCTTCCTTCTAAATTATAAAAAATGGACAATAAAGATGGTTCTTTTTACATCAGATATTTTATTACAAATAATCATTTTGCTAATGACGATTTAAATCATACATTACTAAAACATAATGAGACCGACTTATCATTGACAAACCCAAGCAAAAAAATATTTATATAACAGGCAAAAAAATATCATTTCACTATGTGAAATCTTTGTGGAAGTTTTCTTCTGCCAGCGCAATCTTTCCCGCGATCATCACGAATTAATAATAATAATATATAACACGGAATTCTATCACGGTATGTAGAAATTGCATACCGTCCTGGAAAAAAAAAATGATGTGTAGGAAGTGCGTACCGTACCGGGAGACGTTAGAAATATGAATTCCTATGTTGAACTTGGAATTTTTTCTAGTACGATACTCGCTTGCTTCAGTACGCATTTTTTATATCCGTTTTATCATGTGAATGGTTATAATCATGATTATATCTTCGTAGCTAATTTATTTCTGTTAAATTAAGTAAATAATCTATATAAGTAATTGCAAAGTACGTAACATACCCAGTTAATAGTCACATCGTCTGTAATATATAATAAAATACCTGTATATCATTCATTCCTTTATTCATGATACTAAGGTAATAATTGGTTGTTAATGACAGATCTTCGCAACAAACTTAAAATTAAAAATGTAATAGTGAAAGGTGAGTTGCATGAATGGATGATCATGGATGATCGATGATATGTGATTGATTGCTCCTCAATCAAATCTTTTCTTTCTAAACTTTTAAAGTTACAACTAATCGAAATTATCGTATGTTGTTATGTGTTACTATCTTTATTTATCTATTGTTTATTTTCTCAATGCATTTTTCAACTTCAATCAACCCATTAGTTTAATTTTAATTTTGTTTTGCTTTGTCATCTACACACACATATTATTCTTTCATATTATGTTGATTTAAACCTTGTGGAAAGGAAAGAATGAATAAATATTACAATATTTACATATAGGGTACAAAGTAATTGATAAATAAAACTCCATATGAAATATTGATTTGGGGTCAAACCCTTCTATCAATGCACTTTTTTTGAAATTAATTGTGGGGGGTTGGTTATATCACATTGAATAATATTCACATGTCTGAACACGTGAAATTTTTACGCGTGGATGATAATCCATCACATATTTCTATTGCTAATTCAATATAGTGAACCTTACCCTGTATATTCTATTTTCTGAAACCAATTCAGCTCCAACAGATACATGGCCTGTACATGCCACTGTTATTGTTAACAATAATTTACATGTCATGGATGCTTTTCAGGACAAAAGGCTCGACGTAGTTTTAACATTAATAGATTTTGCACTTCATATATTTTTATTTCATTTATCATGTTTACTTTCCAAAAATAGCATACTTAAAATCTAGTTCACTCACAACACGAGTAAGTGTTTATTTAACTGATTTGCAGTGAATTGAAAATGGGTTATATTCAAGTGTCAATAATAAATTTTAATCTCTGATCTTATGATGCTTCAACATTTATATTGACATCTATTATAAGACGAAAATATTTTTATCTAAGGATAATAAAATAGTTCGATATTATAGTCAAACAGTAAGTAATCATTTACATATTCATTATCCTTTTTCTTTGATCTCTATTCATCGTTATTAATCCTTACTTGTAAATCTAAATTAGCTCAACAGTTTTGGAATTTAGAAAGTTGCAATGTTTGAAATTTGATTGAAATTATGCGAGCTTAAAAAAAAATCATTTATAAAAATGGTACATGCGTATATTACTATGACAGATAAAGATCGTGAAATCAATGATATTAATGCAAAAATACGATCAGATGCACATTTCGAAAGGTTAAGGCATGTATATATACACACACACGTCTGTATATAATGAATATGGGGTATTTGACTCTTATCATTATTAACATTTAATTGAAAACACATTAGGATTCTATATTTACTTCGTTGTGTGCGTGTTTAAGCTTTTAAACCCTATTATTTTCTAATACAGACAAAACCATTTATAAAATACTTTTTTTTCCTTATTTTTAGAGAATATAATAATCGTATTAACATCTACAATTAATTAATTAATATTCTTATATAATATAAAAATGAAGATAGAATTTTTGTGTATGAATTTCTAAATTAAGGCCAAGTGGAATGGCTGACCATAACTGTTTTTTATAAATTTAACAATGTTAACATCATTCAACTGTATAGCAGCAATAATCATGCATTTTAAAAGAATTATAAAAAGAAGGTTTGAAAAAAGAGAATCAAAATCAATGAAAAGGTGAAAAGACAAATACTTGTAACGATAAAGCAATTAATATTGACCATTTTTACTTTGTAAATTTGTTTAAATCGCCATAACAGCATTATCCATCTACAACTATCACTTCAACTATCACTACAATTACCACTTCAGCTACAACTTGTATATCAAACGTACCGCTAGCACATTCATTATTTTAATAAAAGTTGTAAAAATAAAAAAAACCAAAAAAAAATAAATCAAAAATTAATAACAACCGATCGCTTCGTATATTGCGTGGTAAAATTTCAACCAAAGTGGGCTTGCTTAACTGGATATATATAATTTGTGTGAGAAGAACTGGTAACGCCGTGAAATTAGTTTCAGCACAACTTGGAAATTATTCAATAACCGTTTGGTTAACTAAGCTGGCAAAAGGAATGAACAAGACTTTTTTATACGTATGACGTGATATATACACCAGTTCAATTAAGATGCAATACGTATCTATGGTTTGCTATTCAAGAGAATTTTTTTTCATGGTAAAAACAAAAAAAAAAAGGATATATTATTGTTATATTCTTTAATATCCTGATTACATTATTTTCTTTTGACACGAATTAATATCAGCTTAATAATAATAGATAATCAATGAGTAATTGCTTTGCGCCTATTATATTCACTTTAATTTTACAACTTATTTTAAATTAACCAATGAATTCCGATGATTTACAAAATACACACCCATATGGATGGAATCTTTAGAGGAATGTCAATTAAGATATTTTCCGTCTTATTAATCTCATTCTAGTATTAAAATATTGGTTATGTACATTCAGCATGTTGAAAATTATGAAAATCTTATAATCTATTTCAATCAAAGAATTATGATATAAAAAAATTTTTTTTTAGTTTCATTTTGTCCAATTGGAGTTTGTAATTAATGATTTGATTGACTTTTTACGCCTGGCTTATTATCAGAAGCACTTTTTACTATATTTTATATGACATAATTGTATCATTAAGTATTTATTTATTTGATTATATGAAATAATGATCCATCAATAGAAGAAGTATTTATTCTTAGATTTTTTATATGACAGTTGTAATGACACGATAATTGGTGTAGCAAGTTCATCATTTTCTATCTTTCAAGCAATTAGTTCCTCAATGTGACCATTAGGAAGCACCCATTCAATCTTATTAACAGCTTAAATAAGTTAAGTAGGTAGATAGGACATGTGCATGTTTACACGAAAGTCTAAAAAATTGTGGAAAAGGTATTTTTAAAAAAGAAAATTGTTTTAGACAACAATACGTTAGAATCAACACTATTATAAATGTTACGCGCACAAATCCGTGTGTGTATGCATATGTTGACAAAGATGGTTAAAAGATGCTTAATATTTTATTTTGTTACACACGGAATTTAAACCTGTTTTTTTTTTTCCAAGAAAATGAAAACTTTTTTCTCTTCTACATACAAAAAAAGATAAATAAAGAATGTTGTTATTACTGTTGTTTGCAAGTAAATAATAACAGTAGTCATTTAACTTGCCAAAGCTAACCATTAGCGCGCGCGCACTATTTTTTGATTATTAGCTTTGAATAGCCAAGAGGCTTTTTTTGTTATTATTTTTTCGTTTTACTATCTTTAGTATTATTATTTATTAGAGAGAGAGAGAGAAATTAAATTAAATTAAATTAAAAAGGAGGGAAAATGACAATTTTTATGAAACAAGTTTATTAATATATATATATATATATAGAAAATAAAAAAGTTACCCCACTTAAGGTTTTTTTTACTTTAAAATTACGTTACTCAATATAAAAAATCAGCGGTGATAAAAAAATATTTTCATATTCTTTCATCAATAATAATAATAAAGTTTCAACAACTTTTGGATTCTGAAAATGGACAAAAGTTTTCTAGGAGCGTTTAACTATATGAATAGATCATTCACTCATTTAGAAAAACAATCAACAAATTTATTATGTAAAATTGAAAAAAAAGCGCTAGGGCAGTTAGTAACAAAAGTTTTCAATAATAGTCCAATGAATGCTAAAAGGAGGGAAGGACCCGAACAATTTAGGAGAGAATTTATACCCATATTTAGAAATAGATTACAAGTTCATAAATTTTATATATACCAATTAAGAAGGATTTTTGAAGGCTACCCTCTATTTGTTTGTTGTCACAATGGCTTAGTTAGAAGTTTATGTCCAACTATGAACTGGTAGATCATTAACATTTTAAACGTTTAACCGATAAAAAATCGAGAGCAGAATAGCAATACTCTACTCGAAGAACTCTAAGGTAAAAATAATAATAATCATTTTTTTTTTCCATGCTAACAATGATATTTTGACTCATTGACGTAAATTATTTATGACAAACAATCAAAAAACCATATTGCCTATCTTACACTACGGCACAATAAAACTTTAATTATTATTTTAAATTATTGAATCCAGTATGGATAATAATATTCCTTGTTTAATATATTAATTACTCCAAATAAAAACTTTCGGGGAGTAATTGTGATACTATTGTGGTGTTTAACAACATTCCCGACCCCCACAACTCATTTGTGACCTTATGTTGCTGGATAGAGACACGCATAATAGTCATTGGAAATTGGCAAGGTAAGATCTGCATATTATTTAAATGGTGGGGCTGTGCATAATAAAGAAGGTAAGAGTAAATAGAGTCTCGTGGCATATCCTCGTGTAAATTGGTTTTTTTTGTTATTTGATGAATTAATCTGTAACTGATACTATAATAATGATAGACGCGCGCGGGATGAAGTAAATAATGTATGAATGGATGCAGATTATGGGGTGTTTGTATAAAATAGAAGGCGTCGATGTCGAAGGAAAATTAATTTGGTAAGTTATAATCAATGTCTCTCAATACATCATCATATCATAATCATCAATGTCAACAATATTAAGGGTTAAATCATTCATTCATTCATCCGTTCATTCATTCCAACAATCGCCATCCTGTAAACATGTATATGTGTGTATGGGTATTTTTTTTTCATCAATCATTTTAAAAAAAAACTTGTGATATTTGTTGATTGATTTTATTGATTTTTTTTATCACTTACACAAAATCAAATCTTTCTCTCGTTCTTTATTTTAACACACACACGCACAAAACAACAATGATAATGAAAAATGATAAATAAATCGGATTTAGGTTAATTGTCAGTAGTTTTTTAAAAAAAAAATGCTACATCAATTCATTCGTTATCCTCATTTTTTTTATTCTATGCTACTAACCAACTAATATCGGTCAAGAAAAAAGTTGGGGAAAAAATTTTTTTTTGATATCAGCTGACCGGGATTAATTAGGTTCCAATCTAATTAATTAATTATTGAATGGATATAATTGGCTATTTATAAAAAAAGAATAAATAATTAAGGAGAAATAAATACGAAACCCACCATCCTTACTTATTTGGTAGATGTTGTTACAACATTTATCTATCTCTCTATATAAGAAATAAAAAACACGATTGATGATGTATTATTATTATTATTATTGATTGAATGAATGAATTCATTAAATAATTCCTTAATTATATATAAGACCTTTCTTGTTGAAAACCAGAAACAATAATAATGAATAGCATGATAATACAGATATATATAATAAGCCAAAGCATGTGTTGATTACTATATTACTACTATATTACAGGAATATACGGTGAAATTAAAACATGCGCAGTACAAATTTATCCGTTATTCTTTGATGCATAATTGTTACAAAGCCTCAAAAAAAAAAAAAAAAAAAAAGTAGCATGAACAAAGAAGGTTTTGGTGTGATAATAGTGTTGGTGGTAATAATAACCTTAATTTTTTGGAAAAAAAATAATAAAAAAAATTAGCGATTGTTGTAATTGAACCTTGATTTTTTTATTTTGTAATTTTGTAATTTTGTAATTGGAAATCAATGTATGATTGTAATTTGTAAAGTCTAATTTGAATATGAACGAATTTGTAGTTGCTTCGTAATTGAGAAAAATAAACATTGCATAATAATAAGTCTTTGTTGTTTTTTTTTGTCATAAGAAAGAACAACAAATAAAACATCATCAAACATCGTCAAACATCATCACAATACTAATAATAACAACAATATACCCCTAAGTTAAACAACAAGAATCCTTCTCCTTCTCCTTAATATTACCCCAAAGATACATGATAGCAAATCCTTTATTTTGAAGAGTAAGGTGTACACATGTAAAATCGAATTGAGATTTATATCGTTAATTAATTAATTAATTTACTTTTTATCGATAATTTTAATTTTATTATTCCTTAGATTAGCAAAATTAAGCTATTAAAATTACTAGATTAAGAATAATAAAAAATTCATTCGGTTACATATTTGTTACATGTTATTGTTGTTATGGAAAAAAGAAGCGAAGAAGAAGAAGAAGAAGAAGAAAGAAAGAAAGAAAGAAAGAAAGAAAGAAAGAAAAAGACATATTACTCCATTGATAATAAAAATGGAATAAATATAAGCGGTATGTACATATGTAAATAATTGTTGCAATAGCATACATGTATGCATATACGTATACACGCATATAACATGATATATAAATAATCCATGATAAACCAGTTCAAATCTATATTTAGTAAAATGTGTACTTTATTTATTTATATTTATAAAAATATTTTTATTCATTCATCGGACTTTTGAGAAAATCGACGGCGTAAACTTGTTCAACTTCTTGTAATGCCGCCATTTTTTTTTTTTTTCATATACACACACACATGTATTTCGAGAGAGGAGAAATTTAAAAATAGGCATTAATTAACATTTAATTAAGTAAGAACCAAGAAATTAAATTAAAATTTAAATAATTAGCAGTTATTGTTTCCGTTGTAATCAATAATCATAATAATAACATCTCATTATTAATTAAGATTGATGTTGCAAATACTTCCATTAATTGATTAATTAATTAATAAAAAAATATTGCTGTATGGGTTTTTAGCATTCAATGAACTTAATTAGCAATAAAATTAAGTTGCGTACGTGCGTGAATTTGTTGATTGATTGATTGAAGTGTGAAAGAATAAGATTAAAAGGAAGATGTGAAAGAAAGAAAAAATAAAAGAAAAGGAGAGAGAATAAGAGAAAGAAAGTGATCAGCAATCATCAATCAACTAATTAATAATATTAATTAATAACAAGAATTTGAACAAGAACGACTAAAAACGAGAATTACTATTACTATTAATATTACTATTAATATTACTATTATTATTATTGTTATTGTTATTATTACATAGTTTTCACACTCGTAATTTTTGTTTTGTTTTGTTTTTGTTTGCTTATAAATAAATAAATTTACATGTTTTTTTCGTTCGCTAATGTTCGTTCGCTGATATTAATTAATATACTTGTTTTCATCATCATCATCAACAACAAAAAAACCACGACATAATCAATCAGCACAAGAATAGTTTCAATTTTTTTTGCAGTTGTTACCTCTCTCTCGCCGTTACCTCCGTTGCTTTAATGTTTAATAATAATAAATAATAGTTGTGCATATTCGGTATTATTTTTACTTTTATTTTTTTTTATTTTTATTTTTTTTTGCGAAAAAATAAACTGCATATTTATTTTAAAGTGTATATTTTCGGTCTTCAACGTTATAAATTCGGCATATATTGCATTTATAACAATAGGTTTTGTTTTTCGTCTCTTTCTTCTCCATTCATCTCCATTCAATAAATATTACACTAACAACATATATATTATACACACATAATATACATATAATGGATATATCAATTACCCAATTTAGAATTTCTAAAAACTCTTTTTAATTTTATTGAAAACTTTATTTGTATTTTTGCATTTCAGCTATTATTATTATGTAAACGACACACACACTTTACTCAACATAAATAATATTAAATATTGCTGTCATACAAAATGCATTCATTTATATAAGATAAAATAATTGATGACGATGATGATGACTATGTATGTTTGTAATAAATGTGTACAAGTGATTGGTTTTAAATAAATAATTGGAATCAGTATAATCAAATCAAAAAACTTGATTAATTTATAAATTAAAGTTGTGCGAGTTTCAAAATTGGTTTCTTTCTAGAAAAAAAAATTTTTATTAGATAATGTATGTAAATCATTCCTTTTATAGGGAACTGAATCGTAAGTTATAATTATTGGTATATAATTTATTATGTGGCTTGATGTTATTGTGGCTTGATATTTTTTTGTGTAAATCGCGTTTCATGCATCCTCGTGTATATATATATAGCAACAGGCTTTGATTGATTAATAATAATAATAATGACACGATGTTTTTTATATATTTTTTTGACGAATGACAAAAAAAATTTTTTATTTTAAAACTTGTACTTTTTTATTGTGTTATGTATTTTATTTATTCATCATACATAACACCTTCATCGCTTATTTACTATCTTAATTAATTAATGAATGAATCTTAGAAAAAAAAGAAGGGAATAATACTTTTGCAATGTTTAAAGGCAATAAATAATATAAAGAGATTATTATTGACGTGTAAAAGTAAAGTAAAATTCTAAATTATTATTATTATTATTTTTTTATTGTGTAAATATATATATATATATATAATAATTGTCTTTTTGTATGTAATATTTATTTTTATTATTGAATGTTTTAATGTGTTGTGTATTATTTTTATTGTCGTGAATTATTTAAATGTGTATATTTTGTTGTATTTTATGAGGAGATAAAAGAATAAAAATGTGTTTATGATGATGATTATAAATGTTATTGTGCAAAAAAGAAAGAAAAAATATGATGCAGACTACATACAAATGCAGGAAGAAAAAAATCTAAAAAATCTGTACAAATAAGGAAAAAAAAATAATAATTTGCGTTATTAAAAAAAAACGCCTTTACAAAGAAATAAAGAAAAAAGTTTTAATTGTTCTTTTTTTTTTATTTTTTAGCTAAAAATGAATTAATATATTTTTGTGTAACGACTAACTAAATATATCCTAATCACGCTAAATACATACATCTTGACCTAAACGACAGTAGCTGTGGTTAAAGGTAAAAGTAAATTACCGAAATAATTATTGTATGAAGTAGATCCAATTTCTATAGTAGGTTGACTTGGATTGTTGTAAGAGTAGGTAGATGTGGCTATTCCGTTTATAGATGATGTGCGAGTATAATTGTTGTAGTTGTTGTTGTAGTTGTTATAATTGTAATTATTATTATTATTGCTGCTACTATTATTGTTATTATTATTATAATTAGATGAAGACGACGACGACGACGATGATGATAGTGATATTGGTAGTAAATATTGCAAGTTGTTATTGTTGCGATTTGTTGTTGTCGTCGTCGTTGTAGCTGTTATATTTGTTCTTTTTGGTGGAGATATCGTCATATCATCAACGAATGCTTCTTGAGCCGACCTTTTACAATTTCCGCAACTATTACCACCACAACTACTATTTATATTAATGTTATTAATATTATTATTATTTACAACAGAGATATTATCTTGATTATTATTATTGTTGTTGTTGTTGTTGTTAGAATCATCGTCGCCATAATTAATAAAACGCGTGATTTTTTGTAACCAATCATTGTAATGGTCTATTGAAACGAACAATTTGTATTGAAGGGCACTCAAGAACTCAATTTCCATGGTATTTATTTCAGCAACGGGTATCCTAGTCACTTCTGACCAAGTTTTATTAGTATAAGTGTTATCGTCAAGAAATTTATTTGCCAACATCAACGCGACAGTGAATGTTCTGTACTCGGAACCGTTCTGACCTTTTATTTTTGGATTACGTATTTTCATACGATGAATATAGAGTAGCGATAATAATACAGCAGGAAACGATATTTGAGTTGTAGCTAATACGTCCAAACAAAATTTCTTGAAGGGATCTTTTGGTTTGTATTCGTTGAATCTTTGGCAATTGACGTATGAACCACCTGGAGGAATTTCCAAGGATAATGACCAATTTGAAGAGCTTTGAACATCGATAATGGAATTACTGTTGCTATTAGTGTTATTTGATGGTTGTTGTTGATAGTCGCTGAACCAAATATAACATGCCATATGAGCAGCGAACTCAGAAATACGTTCGGGAAGGAGCATCATAAGTTGGTTTGATTTTAAATTGTTAATGATATTAATACTCATAATTAAAATTTGAAATTTTTTTTTGTTTACGATATTTTATATTAGTTGAAAAATTTTTAAAAACAAAAAAAAATAGATAATCGAGAGATTTTATACAAATTTTTTTTCCTATAAATAATATAAAAAATAATATAATATAATATATTTAATTTATATATATTTGTAATGAATAAATAATATAATACGATGATTATATTATTTTATTATTACTATTATTACTATTATTATGATGTGGATGATGATGATATTTAAAAAAAGAAGAATAAAAAAAACTAAATAAATAAAATAAATAAATAATAATAAATAAATAAATAATAACTAATAATTACAAACTAAATAAATTTTTAATTTTTTTATATTGTAAATTAGTAATATAAATTAAAACTCGTGTGTAAGTTAAGTGCAAAATGCGAGTAGTATAAAAAAGCAAAAAAAAAAAAGTTTGTGTGAAAGTTTATTATTATGCAATTATCTATATTATAAATGAATGAAAAAATCGGATTTATTTATATTGTCTGTCTTATTACATACAAATAATGATATTTTTTTTAGTCGTTGTTGATGTTTTTTTTTTATTTTTCATTTAAATTAAAATTTTTTGGCGGTTTTATTAAAAAAAAAAAAAACTAAAAAAATTGGCGTGATTGATTATTCATAATATAATAATATTGTAGATGAAGTAAAATGTGTGTGGTGAGGAGTAAGTAATGTGGTTTAATGTTGATATAATTATTTATTATTAAGAAATTTTATTATAGAAAAATGGGGGAGCATGAAATTTCAGGGATCAAAAAAATTTTTTGTTGAGTGATATGTTTTGCGCGTGTGATCAACAAACTGATGTATCACTGTATCACACGAATCAAATGATCAAAATAAGTTGGGATCTTTCGAATAAAAACATACAATAATCAGATATGATTATCTTTTTTTTCTTAAAATCGACTAGTTTATCCAAATTTTCTATCTTTAAACCGTTTAAAAACTTCATCAAAAGAAATGTATATGCACAGCACATCCGAAATGATTTATCTATTGAATATAAACACAACGAACATCCATGACGTTGTTGGTAGTTGAGGATAATCAAAACTAACTACCGCATCGTTACCGTTGCAGATAAATATATGAATACATTTCGATTATGTTAATCTTGGAATTGAATGTGAATGTTGGTGTACAATAGAATTCTTTATCATCATGCAAATGAACCACTAAATATGGGAAAAAATTCATAATAACCGATAAATAAATAAAACATTACACGTTATTGTTATATATAAGGATTGTGAGGATATTATTTGAATCCCTAAAAATATTCTCGCTTTTTTTGACGTCTTTAAATGTTGGATTTGTTATTGTTACATTACGGCCCCCAAATATAAATAATAAAATTAAAAAAAGGTGGGGAAAAAGTGTAATGAATTGTATAATAAATAATAATAAATAATAATAATAATAATAATACCTTTTATTATCGGATATTTATTGTCTAAAATATTTACATTTATTTAATTCGTATTTATTTTGGAATAGATGTTTTTTTGAATGAAAAAGTCTTATTTATTTATTTTATTTATTACATATATTACAATTTAAACGCCGCTTATGTGTAAAAACGTTAGTATAAAATAATATATAATTAATGAATCTTTCAAAATTAATTTAGTCTAATAATAATAATAATAATAATAATAATAATAATAATAAGAATATAATATATAAATTCTGAATTAAAAGAATGTTTAAACTTAATTTAATTAAATGTGTTATTAGATGTGTTAATTAGTATTGTATAATGAGCTGTGATAAAAGAACAAACAATAATAATGATAATTGGTTAGCAGTTTTAAAATGTTATTTTAGTTTATATATATGTGTGTGTGTGTGCATGTATGTATACACACATATACATATAGAGATATAACTTTTTTTAGCCATCCATGGAAAATAAATTTGAAAAATATGAAAAAGATCAACAATATTTTATCTTTGTAATATTATATATATTATATATATTACATTGCACACACACACACACACCACACACACATGTTTTACATCCAATCCATGCTCATCTACACCACACATTCAATCACATCCAATTAATCATCCACATTCTACAATAAGAAGAACAAGAAGAAGTTAATTTGAAATATTATTAGTATTAGTGTCATTCATTCTTATTAGAACAAGAAGTCATTACATGTGTTGTATTATATACTTCTTTATGTAGATTGATTTTATGTAAAAGGCTTCTTGGTATCCTAATAATTGTAATAATTATTTGTTGTAACTGACAAATAATAACTTCATAATAAGAAATTTCAATCAACAATCATAATGATAATAGGATATAAATAAATAATAAGATGAATAACAGGAATAATTAATTAATCATCTCATACACACACACACACACACACGCCACTAATCAATTACCGATTTATCAATTTCTTCCCCCACCGACATATTCATTCACCTTTATATGTCATTCACAATAATAACAACTATTCTCCTTCCTCTCTTTCTTTCTTTCTGCCTGTCTACCTTTCTTTCTTTATTTATTTATTATTTATTATTTATTTTATTATCTCCTTGTCTTGAAATATTCTCTAATTATGGAAATATTAGCCGAGAATAACCAAAAGATAAATTTTTTTAGGGGTTGTAGAGATTCCCTTTTATACATACACACAATACAATAAAGACAAATATTATTATTTTTTGAAACATCACGCATTCCATTCCATCCCAACAATTATCAAATCAAAAATCGATCAAATCAATCAATCAATCTTATTAATATTTTTAATTTAATTGATTAAATTAATTACTTTTATTGGATTATAAGAACAGCCATGTGAAATTACTACCAATTCATGGTTCGTTTCAAAAATTAAAAAATTTATATATACGAATATAATAAAATGCAATTATGGTTACACAAAGCAATAGTGACAATCAATAAAAAAAGCACAAAAAAAACAAATAAAGTAACAAACACGCTCGCTTCGCTCTTTCTTCTTTTTTATAAAAAAATCCCCCTAAAATTTCTTTATTTGATCTACAAAAAAATTTGATCCAATTGTAAAATTGAAATTAATTAATATAAATAAAATAATAGGCTATTATATTTTTTTGGATAGAGTTACCTAATTTAGAAAACTGACACATATTCCATATACGTAATCGGACGTAATATACTGCTTATTTTTTAGTTTATAAATAATGCTTATATAAAGTTGCTTATTTTTTTATTTTTTGCCAAATCAAATTTAGCACAAACATTAATTAATTGCTATTTATTTATTAGTGCAATTAATTACTAATGCCTTTATTTATTATTTTATTTATTAATAAAACAAGCCAATCAAAATAAATAAATCCTATAAATCTTAAAAAATAATTTTAGATGTAAAAAGTTACACACACGCCATCAATTAATCATTCTTTTAGAAAAAAAAAATTAAAAAAAAAATAAATGTTTTGGAATTTTTTTTTTTATACATACATGTGATTTGATATAAATATTATGAATTATAATTAGTAATAATAGATAGATGATGATGACTATAGTAATAATAGTAAAAACTTCTTTGAAAAAATCCCGAGAACCCCGAACAATAAAAGGGAAAATAACTCAAAATGTAATAATAAAATAAGGCTAGTAATAACAACAATAATAAATATATCATGATAATATTATTATATGATGGATAGATATTGTTTTACTTATGATCTAAATAATAGCACTAAATTCCACTAACACCACCACAAACTTTTTTTCACGAATGAATGAATTTTTTTGGTGTTGATGATGACGCATTAACACATTAGCATGATACTAACAAAAATAATTCCATTAACAATTTTATTACATACTCGGAAATTATTATTATTAATATAATAATTCTTATTTGTATATATATATATATATATAATTAATAAATAAATAAATTATCCGCCATCATCATCCATAATATACATATATAGAAAGTATGATTGAATGATTAGGTTTCAGAGCTCAATGTCATAACCATAAAATGGAAGTCAAATCAATATCGGATGGAGGATGATATAAATGAAAAATGGGATTGGAGAAATAGAAGAGTTTAGGCTGAACGGGGATTGGGATGCGGATATTCCGGAAAGTAAGCAAGCGGATATGTATGTGAAAAATATAATTCTATTATTATTTATTATTATTA
>CAUDNR010004157.1:0-10000 GCA_958430865.1 Entrophospora sp. SA101 | reverse complement strand
AGCGAGTGGATTAATGAAGATGATGTATTGAATGAATTAATAATTATCAGTAGCAGGATTTTAGATGCTTATTATCAGATAATGACGTGTGTATGTGTAAGTCAATAAATAATTTAATGTTTATTTTGTGAGCAATAATAAGTAAAATAGAATTTGATTGATAAATAAAAATCATTTTTTAATTTGTAAGAAAGCCTAATCTCTGTTTATGGTTAGTTATTAATAAATAGAAGATGCATGATTGTGCATTCATGTATTTCTAGATTTCTTTTTATATTTTTATTTTACGTGTCAGTCAAATGAGATTCATATACTACCTAACCCTACTTGTATACTTACTGTTTATGTTACAAGTTCGCGTGTGTGCGCGTAAAGAATTTTTTTTTTGCTCGTTCCATCATGTATGTAAAATAATTAAAATAATAATAATTAAAGCTTTGTTTGTGTCATTTTTCTACTAATTTGTAATTATGGTTAAAATACCTACTGCGGATCAGAACTTATAATTTCGATTCGAATCAAAAAAATATATATTAATATTAATATTAAGAACTAAAAATAGGCGGGACTAATTAGGTAAAAATAAAAGAAAAAATTTTTTATCGTATTTGGAAAAAATCATCCTTGGTATTGAGATTGATTGGTCAGTCATAATAATATTTGAATTTTTGAATTTTCTTCAAGTTTTTCCGCTATATTGACCTGTTGTATTGGTACGAACGTTATATTGTTCGTATGATATTAAAGATCATCTTTTGTTAGTCTGAATAAGAAGGTTTATATTAAATCGTATTATATAGAAAAAATTTACGTTAAAAAAAATTTACGTTAAATGATGAATGTTATATTCTATGCTCCAATCAAGTTGAATTTAGTCCAAACGGCATTCGTCTTTATCGTTCGTCTATTTGTTCTGTCATTTGTTTGATGCGTGTATGTCCATTCCAAATCCTCGTAAGGTTCTATTGTTTTTTATTAATATATTTTTTTCACTGGGAAATCAAAGATTTTGTTTTCTCTATATTTTGATTAACATGAAGAATAATGAAATCTAATATTATTACAACGACAATAATGTTTACAAATATGTGCACGATCTAGTGGAATTCATGTTTTTTTCAATCGGGAAATCATTATCTAAATTCAAATTTATAATCAACGACTTCCAAATATAATCCCATCAACCGTCAAGAGACGTCAATTAAGATTTCATAACATAATCTTATTATTAATGTTTGCATTATTTATTATGTTTAATAAATAATATATTTTAATAGAAGCCAGCCAGGACAAAGGAAAGTTCTCAGAATGTTTTAAGCAAGAGTGCGTAAAATCAGGTAAGATTTATATATCCTTATCCAGATCCATATCCAGATCCATATCTTGAATTCGGATACATTTTATTACGTTCTTCGATTGCCTTTCTAAATGGAATACCAGTTTATGGCTTTTTTAAGTCGTTTCGAATTAAGAAAAAGAAAAAGTAACACGTTCAATAGAAAAAATTTGAGTTTGTGTAGTCTATTTTTACCACAGTGTGCTGTTTCACAAACCATAAAATATTTCATGTGACGGAGAAAAAAAATCAATCTTAAAAAAAAAAACCTAATCCAGAAATGCAACAGCAACAACTACACAAACTACACAATAGTCATAACAATTTAAATCCCATAATTTATCCTTTAGATTGTTTAAACGAAGTTTACTCTTCACGATCTTTTTCATCAGCAACTACCACCATACCAACAACAAAAACTTCAAATGCTTGCATTATATCAACAACCATTCCGTGCGAAATATTTATAGAGATATGCAGATATTTACATCCTGTTGAACTAGTCAACCTGACTTTTGTATGTAAAAAGTTCCGTCGTTGGTTGTTGGCCGTTTCAAACTTTGGAACTGAACAGATCTGGAAATTTTCTAGAACTACCTATTTGCCAAATCTTCCAGCAGCACCAAAAGGCTTGCCTGAACAATGTTATGTTTTTTTGCATTTGATTGAATTGGGCTGTCAATTTTGTGGTAAAGGAAGGATTGATCAAAATGGTGACATGCCAAGCGAACAACCTGCTAAAATTTATTGGGAGTTTAAAGTTAGATGTTGCAGATCTTGTTTTTTCAATAGAACAATAAGGTTTGCTATAATAATAATAATAATAATAATAATAATAATAATTGTTACTGCTGCTAATTAAAAAAATAAATATTATATATGTTTATATTATATTTTTTTTTTATTTAAAAAAAAAAGTCGTGGTCAACTTAAAGAGGAGGGACGGTTGAATCGTGAAGCTTTGGTAGGCTTACCATTTTATTCACAAGCTAGCCGTCCTAAACTTTACTGGAGATCTCAAGTTGAAGCATCACATCAAGAAATTATTGAACGACAACAAAAAAAAAGAGGAGAAGAACAAGCAGAAGATCCTTTTTCTTATCCTTTTTCTTGTCCCCCTCCTTCTTTTTCTTTAGATTGGAAGGATATAAAAATAGTTAAATTATTGGAGTCGAATTTGATAACAGCACAATGTCAACAATCGAGCAAACCAGAACCATTAAAAAAATGGCATCAAAAGGCTCGTTTGAAATCTGTTATAAGTCGATTGTCTACAAGTGTGCCCAATGATGCTAACAGAAGCATTGAACGGGTTGAAGCTGAACTACGTAGATGCCCAACTTATAAAAAATATACCCTAAAAAACCCAGAAGCGACTGTTGCAATGAGATTTTTTTCTGATCATCATTGGGATAGTTTTCAAAACGCTATCAGAGAAGAGTATATTGAAAAAAGAAATTATGCAGCTATTAGAGCAAGACAGTTTGATTTATTTGTCAAGGTAACTAGTCGATTGATCAATCAGTATTATTATTATTATTGCTAATATAAACTATGTGTATATATAAATTTATAGGTTAATTCTATGGTTTCTATACAAATTCCATCTAATCATCCAATATTTGAATATCTTGTACACTGCCCTTCATTCAAACAACCATCTTTTCATTCTTCTGATCCTTCAATTCCATGGAGTGAAACATATCTAACACAAACTCTGATTCCAAAATTATGCGAAGAAGTTTTTGAATTTAGTAACAATACCAACAATAGTAACATCAATCAAAAATCCATCAAAATCGGCAAAAAACTACCACCAACAATAACAATGATAGCAAAGGGTCATTTCCTAAACAGGAAAATATTTTCTTGTAAATTATGTTCAGAAAATGTTTCTGAATATTCTTCAAGAAAAAAATCTTGTGTGTTTAATTTTAATGATATAAAAATACATTTACAATTAGAACATGGTATCACATATTCTTCTAAAAAAAAATCTTTTGTTTTAATAAATTTTTTAGAATTCGGTAAAAATTATTTGAAAAGAGATTCGCTTCTTGTTTGCTTCTTTTTTCCTTTATGTTTTCCATCAGTTCTATAGTTCTATTTATACATATAAAATTTTAAAAAATATAGATCATTTTGCAATCTGTTAATTTAATAAAAAAAGCATTTTCCTTTTTTTTTTACAAAATTTATTTATTATTGTACAAGGTTCCAATTTGGAATTTTTAAATATACATATAAAAAATTATTGATTTTTACATCTTCCCAATCCATCCAAAGTAGGAAAAACCTAGCCTCATCTTAAATCATACATACACTTCACCGCCACCAATTAAATAATTTTTCTTTTTAAAATTATCACCTCTCTTAATAATAGATAAAAAAGAGAAAAAATATAAATTACTAAAATATTACACTAATATATATATATAGTTATAGAATAAATATTTAATGTTTTGCCAAGTTTCTTGTTTTGTACTGATCACCTTTATGTAATCCCATTAAGAATCGAATTTTTTGACAAATCTCACCTAAAGTTTAAATGTTAATTTAATTAATTGATTGATTGATTGATTATTAAGTAAATACGAAACAAAATTTTTTTATTAGTAATTACTTGTTGTTTTTGGAGACTCTGCCTCAAAATCATAAGTTTTGAGACCGGAATCTCGATATATTACTAATTTAAAATTAGATGGGGCTTTTTTATTTGGTTTACATGATGACACAGCCGTTATATGATAAGACGACTATAAATTTAATTATGATTAAATATTTATTGACTTTTTAAATTAAAAAAAAAAAATCAAAAAAAAAAAAACTAACTGTTTTCATCGACTCAAACATTGTTCTAGTTTCTGATGGCATAATGTGTATATAATCACCATCAATCGCCAATACTCGTTCATGACGTCCAACAAACATTGGTGTTTTGCGATAGACCAAATATTTCTATTATTTAAAAATCATAATCATCGTTACTATCATAGTAAACTTTTAATAGACTTCTACTATAAATGAATGAGTACCTTGTAGACAGACATGTATTCATTGGAAGAAACATATAATGGTTGTGGTGGATCAGTCGGCGTTCTTCGTTTAGATGTCCTTTCTTTAATAGCTATTCGCAATATATATATATATATATATATATATATATAAATTAATCAATTAAAATGAAAATAGGAAAAAAGTAATATTTACTAGTTGGACTAGGTGGCATATCGCCTGTTGTAGGTGTTGTAACTCTTGGCACCAATACTAAATCTTGTTCGTTACCAACTGTATCAACTGTGTTTTCTAAGTTTATGAAAATATTTGAATCAGCAATTTTAAAAGTGTAGTCTTTACTATCCAACTTTCGTTTCTGACAAACTACATCCAAAACTTCATAGAAATGCATGTCAGGTGAAACATTAATGGTGGTTGTATGTGCAACTTCAGAATTTTGTGTAAGTCGAATTCTCAAAAATATTTGATTGGCAAGATCAACTGTACTTCCTAATGTGTTGGTGCGTGTTGTTGAATCGTTTATAGTTGTTATGGTGGATCCGTCTGATTTAGCTGTAGGTGGGTCTGTCATGGATTCTTTAGTTGGCGATCTCATTTTGGCATGAAGTGCTTCATTTTGTTTCACTAAATATATATATAAATATAATATTTTAGAGTGGAAAGTTTTTCTAAATAAATAAATAAATGCCTATATATAAAATAATAAATTTAATTCAAACCTTGTGTTGGATTTGCTATACATAATGCAAATTGATCAAAAGCAAATTTTGATATTTTTCTTGTCCTCTCCAATGCTTTAAAAAAATATATATTTCTTTTTTAGGGAAAATCCATAATTGATCAGAAAGAAGAAAAATAAAATTTTTTTTTTTACCAATATCTTCATCAATTTCACCATCATCCTCAACAATTCTCATGATCCATTGTACAACATTACATAGTCGTGACTCTAATATAGGTTCCCGTTTTTCATCCCAATATTGATACAATGTATATCCTATTACCTCTTCAACAGATGCATCCCTTTTTACAATAAGTACAAGTGGCTTGGTAGGTTCTTTACAAAAAGGAAGATATAGTTTCAATTTTATTGGATTAAGATCTCCTTTTCCTGCAAAAAAACTATATTTTTCTCTGAACGGATTGTCTAATTTACTTTTCTTTTCAGCAATTAAAACAGAAAGCGCAGATATTGGTTTTGTGGAGGTGGTGGCGGTGAATTTTGATGGATCAGGGAATAGTTTTTTCTCTTTTTCTGGGGACAGTGGTTCTTTTGGTGGTGGACTAGAAGACAAGATCTCTGCTCCATCATCAGTTGTTAACAATGAGGCTTCTGAACCTCGTCTATCTTCTAATACTTTATCGCTTTCTGTTGATGTAGCCGGGGATAGCTGTGGAGTTTGTTCATTTGATGATATTCCAAGTATGCTTTCAGGGGAAGTTTTTAATGCTCCTCCAGGTGAATATGAACTTCCAGCAAATTTTTGTCGAGAAGTTGGTGGTTTTGAAGGAGAAGTTATGAAGACCGGTGGGGGTGGTACTACATTAGGTTTTATATGGAGCTTGGAAAACATTTGTCGTGCTTTCTTGCTGAAATTAATAATTATTCAATTAATTATTGAAATTATTCAAATTAGAATTTTTTATATTTTAATTAATATATTTTCTTATTGAAACTGTAAGAAATTATCAGATTATATGTTGTTTAAACGTACACACACTCATATATTTTATCCTTTTATATTTTTATTTATATATCAACTTACCCATTTTCATCGCCAATATCTGTTTCATCATCACTATCTCCAATACTTAATCCTTCTGATATTGCATCTTTACTTTTATTACTCAACTCTGTGTAAGTTTTTACACGAACACCAGATATAGGTGGGCAAGCAGAACTGGTGGATTTAAAATAATCATTGCTTGATATGCTAATGTTTGGGGAATGACAATTATGCATTTCTGGGTAAGACGTTTCAGCTATTTTGATGTAATCATTTGAAAGAACAGTTGGGTTAAAGGTTATTACACGCTCTCCTATCCTTTCTCCTACTCGACGAAGATAACCTACACGAAGTTGATGAATAATATAACTTTACAACTTTGATGTTAGTTTAAATCTTTTTTTAAAAAAAAATTATTAAAGTAACCCCAAGCGATGAAATTTAGTTAATTCTTACTCTGCATCATTTAATAACGACATTGAGTAAAGATCTTTATAAAACAAAAATATATGCTTTCTAGATTTTAATGAGTAAATGAAGCTTTTTAAAATATTATTTATTGATTGTTTTTTTTAATATATAAGTATTATTATTTATTATATTTACAAAAAATTTAAAGAACATTTTACTGGTGATCACAATTATTTGTTGGCGCTATTCCAAATAAAGTAACAACAATCAAATCATAATTATAAACATAAAGGCGAAAATAAAAAAATATTAAAAATTATTAAAATTTTTTTTTTTACTAATTATAAACCTCTATTTCTTGCAGTCAATATCATAAAAACGATAATATTCATTATTAATACTGTTACATAATTCCAAATCACGGAAACTTGTAGACTTTCACGAAATTTAGGTTATATATAATCTTGTTCAGTATGAACTCGAGAAGAAACTTACCAATTCCTTTAATGACAACTATTGTTTTGTCCAATGTCCCTTCATCTTGAGATCCACGAAAGATTAATACTTAAATTATAAAAATTAAAATTTTAACTTCTATGTTTCTTGGATATTTTTGAAGTAATGGTTGCCGTTTGTCAAAGTTGAAGAATATTTTCATACACTTCTTTATCAATAGTCTCTTTATAATGTTTGGTTTTATTATGAATCAATTGGTGAGATCTGATCAACGGAATTATATCCTCTAATAAAGTGTTCAAATCATCATTATTATCTTCCAATAAGAGTTTGGGTTTTGTGTGTATTGGTGAGAGCTGCCCTAATACAAAATCCTACACATCTTAATAATTTCAATTTCTTTCAAATCCACACCATTTTTTCTAGTGCTCCGAAAAAAAACGAACTGAAAACATGAAGTTTAATTAGTTGATCGATATGTTCCGAGGGCTAGCCAAACCAAAATTGAGAGCTTTGATCTTTTCCCATATTTGATATAAGCATGGGTTTTCAATTACTGGAATGTTGTCATCATAAGATTCAAAACAGGACTAATTATAAAATATATTGAATGATGTTTGTTTGTTGAACTTTATAAAAATAAATTATACTCTGTTGAATCCATTCTTTTTCTATCATTATTAAACAACTCTATAAAATAGCTCATCACGTACTTTAAGCAACCCAAAAACTTCATCTTATAAATATATCTTTTATAATAAATAGATAGTATAAATATATAGTTATTACATTTAATTTATTGAAATCAAAGGAATTTATTGATAAATCAATCTTATGTCAAAACAATTTTATTTTTCAAATAAAATAATACCGTCATCATCAGGGATTTTGAGAAAGCTGACTTAAAGCATGAAGATATTACTTTTAAAACATCAGAATGTGCTTTAAAAGCTTTGACATCCTAATTTCTACACTATAAATTTAACAATTTTCTAAATCATTTACATATATTTTAAAGGAAGAAGCATCTTTATTAAATTAACAAGGTTACTCATTAATGATATTTTCCAAAGATATTATATAGATATTTTGAAGAATATAATTTTTTTAAATAAAATACTTGAAATATCAATTAAACTCACGGAATTAAGAGACAATTATGATTTGCGATTTCGAGGCCCAGGGCACAAAATTTGGTCCGATATTTCGGAAATATGATCAGGATTTCCGGCTTGTTGGAAAAATACAGAAATTCGTGTTTTGCTGGAACCTCGATTAGAAGTTCTCAAAGTCCTTTTAAACAACAAATAATTATTATCGGGATAAGCAATTTTAATATTTTTAAAATGCAATAATAACAAAATTTGAGAAGGCTTTAAAGTGCTCTTGGTGAGAATTTTTGTAAACCCTAATTTGAAAACTAGTAAGGTCATTTTTTTCGTCGATTGGTGCAGCACAAAGCAAGAATTAAGTTTGAAAACTGGAATTTTGAACAACTGATAACAACGTATGTACTCTCACATTAAGCGCATATCCAATGTTACGCGCATTGATATTCCTCTTTTTAGGTAATAGATAGCCGAATAGGAGTTCATGATGTTTGTTTGTTTTTCATTGGATTGGTTTTGAGGAAATTTACAGATTAAAATTCTAAATTTATCAAAATGATTTTAACTGCTGACGAATTAATTAATGACTATCAGTTCGCATTTTCGCCTTTATCTGTTCTTTAAAAAATTAATATTTTTTTTTACGATAAAAAAAAAATAAATTATTTATTTCAATTTTTTGCAAAAAGGTATTATTTTTTCTGTTACAATTATAACCAGATTTACCATGTACCATTCATTGGCAATTTATTTGGAAGATATTTTTTTGGTAATCAACTAATAAAGCTCCGAAACGGGTGGGCTAACCCGAAAGTTTTCGGGTTGTTGGTTGGAACCGAACCGAAAAACTCGAACCCGACCCGAAAACCGAAAACTTTTTGACTGTACCAATTACACTTGAGGTCGAAATTATTAAATTACAATAAAAATCCTAAAAATTTGCATTGCACCATCTATCATAATTTTATACAATTGACACAAAATGCAATTCGTGTTGCAAGTCTCAATTCATGGTGCAAACATGATTCATGACAATTTATTAGCTAACAAAATCTTTTTAGCTATGAAGCATTGATGTTACATTAAAAATTAAAAAATTGAAAAGTTTTCATGCAATAAATAAAGAGTTTTATGTGGTTAAAGTTTGAATTAATTCATACACACAATTATGTTTTGTGTAGTGATGGTGGCTGAAATTATTTTAATTTAGGCTCCTAAACTAGTGACGAAACTTATAAATTACCTAAACTATGGGTAAACTCATAAACTATGGTTAAATTGTCAAATCTATGACCAAAGTTTTATGATAAATAAAACGGATTTATCGAAGTGCCGTCCAATCATATGCAGGACATGTGATCTATATAGTCACTTTCGTTTTGTATTTTTTAATAATATTTCATATTCGCATTTTTATTATTTATTTATATATTTATTAAAAAAGATATGATTATCATAAAAATAGTGTCATTTTTTGATCCAATTCGTTCTGTAATAATAAAACAAATCAATTCTTTTTTTTTTGTTCAATAAAACACTTTTTGTAGTCGGAAATTAAACAGTAGTTTAATTGACCACTTGGTTTTCACCTGCAGTTTAGGTTTCGCCAACTTCGCCGCAAAATTAGTAAACTGTGGTAACATAGCGGGCTTTCCCTGTGATTGGCTTATTTCATTTTGTGTAAAATGACGATCATTACCAAAATAAATTTTTTTTAAATTTTATTTTACCGTTAACAATACTTTAAAAAAGATAAAAAAGATGAATAATAAATAAAATTAACTTATATATAATAAAATACAAATAAAAAAATGACATTCATTATTTAGCTTCTAAAATTTTAAATGATAATAAATGATTATTTAGAATTGAATCTATATTAGAGTTTAAAGAAATATTTTCATCATCACTTGTTTCAATTATGTTATCTTCTCCTTCATCAT
>CAUDNR010004156.1:128710-166217 GCA_958430865.1 Entrophospora sp. SA101 | reverse complement strand
AAATAAATAAACACTCTATTACATACCATCTTTCTAATACATTTAGCCTTGCCAGAACAAATATAGTTAGAACATCCAGAAAGAGATGGCGTTGAAAAGTTTAAGGAGAAATAGAAACTGTTATTCAAATAGTGGATGGTCAACAAAAATATCAACTGATAAATATATTTATCATTTGACAGGTGTGTTTTATTATGTACGTTTTTGTGGCGTGAATGTTGTAATATTTTTGGACAAATTTGTTTTTTTTTCATAAACATGATATAAACTTGAAATTCGCATGCATATTTTTTGACACATTTGTATTTTTAAATGGCACATTTTTGCAATTAATTGTTTTAGGGTGTTCAATATTTTTTTTATCTAAGGGAGTGTTTAAAACTTTTCAAAAAAAGAAAAAGACAACAAGAAGAATTTGCTAGAGAGGATCAAGCAAACAGCAACTCGAGTATGATACTGGTAAACCGAAACAGCAATAATATTAATTAGAACATTTTAATGAGAATAAATAAAATATTTCTCAAAGTGAAAACAAATTTAAAGAATTGGAAGGCAAGAAGAAATTATTCAAGATTTAAGACCCAAACGATGGCCAGGTTAAGTAAAGCCAAAGCAAAATAATTGAATTAACCAGATAAAATCTGAACAACTAATTCAAGGTCGAAGTTCTCACATTACAACAATTGAGCTATTATCGAAGCAATCTATATGAAATATTCTTGCTGAATCTACTTCACTAACTGGTTTTGTTTCTGATTATAATACAACAAAATTGCATAAGGAGATGTCCAATTACCACAACCACGTAACTCAATAATATATTGGTGCTTGTTCACGACGAAGAAGATCTGAATTCCCACCATGTTTAATAATATACTCCACAGTCTCATTGTGACTTTTTTGCCATATCCAATGTAGATGAAGGAATATTTGTTGTGCCCTCCTTCGGTATAATAACTACTCATTCGTTGTGAACAAATAGGGATGTGGTCTTGTGAGTGAAAATGCTGTAAATCCTAAGAGAGCGGGAGATTACAAGTCCAGCTCGGTAATGTAGAAATGATGGAGTGGTATAACAAATTGTCTTGATGATTCCACAATCAAAAAACAAGTTTCTTCCAACATTGCTGTCTCGAATTTTCCATAAACTTGACGACTGTATCTTTATGATTTGTTTTATGCTTTATCACTTTTACCTCAATGACTACTACAGCATAGTGGACATTCGTCGTTACACAATATGTTACACAGAGCCCGTTGTTCTTGAAACTTCACCAGTATATAGTTGTCGCCTCTCTAGGTTCGTGAACAAAAATTGCGAACAAATTGAAATCCATTTTATCGGCAATTTTTTATTGAGACAACATTCACAGTGTATTGTAAAATTACGGTACACAACATAAAAAATTAGTGTAACATTTTGAATGTCCATTATGCTGACTACTACCCATTCAGTCTACAAACGGTGCATACAACTAAAAAATCTATTTTACGGCTGGATCATTTATTCAAGGCACTCCCGCATCATAAGTTGATAATGTGTGATGGCATTACAGCATTAGTTATTCTAAAAAAGGGTTGATTGATGCTAAATTCTGGTATTTCAGCCTCTCAAATATTTTAGGGTTTCTTTATCATAATTGTACCCAATTGTCATTTCTAGACTTTCAACAAATGCAGCGTGAGAGAGCCATCAGAAGGTTGCCGTTAACAAATAAAAAGGAAAATTCCAAAACGATCAACAACTGAAAATAAAAATCCCACATCCCAACCAATTAATAAATTCATTAGACAATTCTCAAGCTATTAATTAAGCAACAGAGGAATAATATAGTGGAAATGGGAAGGATAAATTAAATTAAAATAGTTTTAAAATATATAAACAATTTGAATAGAGGTTTATTATATATGACTATGCATAATTTGGTATTTGACCGTTAACTTATTTTGGCAACTAGTTGAATCACCATCAATAGTGCTTGTAATTTTATTATTTTTATGTCATAATTTACATTTCTATATAAATCGTCAAATATTGAAAATAACCTTTATCGCTTTAATCTCATTATTCATCTTATTATTATTACCACCCACCCCTTTTATATATATTATTTAATATCATCAATTTTTTTTCTTCATTTTTTCATTTCATTTTTTCTTCCTTTCCTCCCCTTATTATATCATTTTCCCTTCCCACTTTCCCTTCCCACTTTCACACTCCCACTTTCCCACTTTCCCACTCCCACTCCCCAACCCTTTTCCCTTTTTTATAAAAAAAAACCAATAAATTTTTTAAATAATAAAAAAATAAAAAAAAAAAAAATTAAAAAAAAAATTAATAAAAAAAAAAATTTTTTTTAAATAAAATAAAAATCAATCCTTTTTTTTTTTTAATAAATAAATAATATATTTTACCTGGAGGCTCATTGTCATCAATATTATCAGGCAACTTAATTGAAAATTGATTATCAATATCCTCTAAAATAAAAAAAGTGCACATATATATAATTGTTTGTATTAAATTTACTATTTTAATTATAATTAATTAACTCATTTACCTGGTGGTTCCTCATCAACATCATTATCCTTAACTTTATCAGCCTCTATTTTTTTTTTCCAAAAAAATTTTATTAAAATTATTATCAAATTTAATTTTACATAAATAATCTTGTATCAACCAGATAACTTAATATCGTCTTCATTACCCTCGTCATTTTTAATTTCATTAGGTAATTCTATTCCAAATTGATTGTCAAGATCCTCTTAATTATAAAAAAAAAATAAAAATGAATGTTAAATATTTTATTGAAAATTATTATATATATTCCTTCGTGATTTAATAAGTTTATATTAAATTTGCTATTTTAATTATAACTCATTGACTTGTTTACCTGGTGGTTCGTCATTACCATCATTATCCTTAACTTTATCTTTTTCAAAAAAAATTTTATTAAAATTATTAACAAATTAATTTTACATAAATAATCTTGCACCAACCTAGTAGCTTATCATCACCTTCATTGCCCTCGGCACTTTTAATTTCATTAGGTAACTCTATTCCAAATTGATTATCAAGATCCTCTTAATTATAAAAAATAAATAAAATGTGTGTTAAATATTTTATTGAAAATTATTATATATATTCCTTCGTAATTCTCACCTTTAATTTCGTTAGGCAATTCCATTCCGAATTGATTGTCAAGATCCTCTAATTAAATCCGATAAAATAATAACATAAATAATAATATTAAAAACAAAGGAATCCTTATAAAGCAATTTATTTCCACCTGGTGGTTTATCAACTTCTTCTTTGACAACATCTTGAGTATCGTTTTGGTTGCATGATTTACACTGCCCTTTTGATGTATTATATCTATTACAAATTGCACAAGTACCATATTCTTGTCTTCTTTCATCACTATAAATATCTTCTTTTGTTATAGATAAATTCACATCGTTTGTTGTTGTTGTTGTTGTCACTGGAGTTGTCGTTGGATTCACTACCATTGCTGGAGTTGTTAATGGACTTTGGTTTTGTAATGGTTTATCCGAGTTAATTATATTATTAAGGGAATCATTACTTTTCAATTCTTTATGTTCATGGTCATCGTTATTGACTCCTTTCCCACTACAACAGCTTAAAGTATTACCCATTGCTAATCTATGTTAATAAATAAATAAATAAATTCTTTTCGATACATATATGCTATTTATTTACAAATATATTTTACAAAATATATATTTTACAAATATATGTAACCACAATAGATATATTGTGTTTACGTGAAATAAAAAAAATTTCCATCTTTAGAATATATATGATAATGAGTTTTAGATAAAAGAAATGTAGGGTTAGCGATTTAGCCGATTTATCAATATTGAAAAAGAGGGCTGAAAATCTTTGACCAAAACTGGACCTTACCTCATTTGTTTTTTAGTGTTGAACAAAATAATTTATTTGGGAAGACTAGACAAAATGAAATTATTATGACGGGGCCCCGGACAATCATAGAGATTACATCTTTTAATGGTTAAAGCTCAACTCAAAAAAAACTTGAAAATTTTTAATTTTTTAAGATGATCCCTCTATTTAAAGCAATATTGTCGGTTCGTTGAAGATCACCTTTATTATAAAATTAAAATGGGGTTTTAAGGGACTATGATCTACAATAATGTTGAACCAAAAACAGTTAGAAATCTCACACGATCAAGTTGAATGGTATCATATGTTTATTATATAACTTTCTACAACGAAAGAATTAAACATTTATCGAACATTGCATTACATCAACCATTCATTATTTCTCATTACCTGCGTACATGCACTATTTCATCATCATATTCTATTTATTATACTCTAAATTTTAGTAATCTATCCTTCAAATGTCAATATCATTTATTATATATATTTAAACAGAATCTGCAACGATTAATATATATTTTCCATTTATCATGCGTTAGAACTTGTATCAAGACATAAATTCATTTTTTATGTATAGAATCAACAGAAACTTTACCAAAATATGGACTTAAAATTGATAATTTTTTGTGTTTATTTATATAAACAAAAATTATATTGGTTTTACATTATAAAAACATTATATATATATATATAGTCGTACATATATAACTCTGTCGGGAACATGATAATTCTTTTCTAAAAATGGAGGTTGTTCTTAGATGGAGTATATAAGTTTAATAATAATTTGTTTCCAATATATCTCGTGATCAATGATTGATTAATTGCACAATTATTATTATTATCATTATCATTAGAATTTGAAGAAATGCTGTTTTTTTTTCATGGCTTAAAATCATGTTTATTTTCAAACTTTAACAGATTCCTTTTACATCTAATATGTTCTATTAATCGAATTTGTATGGATAGTAACAACCTTTCTAACTCTTTTAAACAAATTTGCTAAAAAAAAATTGTAGATCGATTTATATGAACAATATTTTTTTTTTTTTTAAATTAAAAAATTTTCTTGGTATATATATAATATATTAAAAGAGTTTATAAAAAAATGGCAAAAAAAGTTGCTATCATAGGTTCAGGTGTATCAGGACTTGGAGCAGCTTGGTTATTAACAGAATATTCAACAGACTATAAGGTGACATTATACGAAGAGAATGATTATTTAGGAGGACATACACACACCGTTGACTATATAGTTCCATCAACCAAGAACTGCAAAGAGCCGATAATTACACCAGTGGACACTGGTTTCATTGTATTTAATCATGTGACATATCCTAATTTACTAAAATTCTTTGAATTGAAAAAAGTGGAATTTATTGACTCAAAAATGAGTTTTGCAATTTCCAGAAATCAAGGTGAATTTGAATGGTCAGGACGTACTCCAATCAGTGTATTTTGTCAAGCAAAAAATTTGTTGAGCCTAGAAATGTGGCAAACTATTTATGATATTGTTAGATTTAATTTTCATTCAACAGATTTGTTAGAGTTACCAGATGATCATCCGGACAAAAAAATGAGTATAGGTGAATATTTGGATATTAATAAATATTCCAAGGCTTTCAGAGACAATTATCTTTTACCAATGACAGCAGCAATCTGGTCTACCCCGCCTGATAAATGTTCATTAGATTTTCCAGCATTAACGTTAATTCAATTTATGCATAATCATTGTTTGCTTCAGATTCTTCATAGAATAAAATGGTTTACTGTGAAAAATGGAAGGTAAATTAACGTTCGTAAATAAATTAATTTATAAATCTATCTACATTAATCAACTGATTTTTTTTATAGTCACAAGTATGTTGAAGTGATAGCAGAAAAAATCCCTGATATACGTTTATCAACAAAGGTGATTCAAGTTAAACGATCAGCAACGTCAATTAAAATAATAGATGAGAAATCTAATTGTGAAGAATATGATCATGTAATATTTGCAACACATGCAGATCAAACTTTAAAAATACTAGGCGATGAGGCAACTGATGACGAAGTTGATGTTTTGGGCGGTGTAAAATTTAATAAAAATAAAGCTGTTTTACATTGTGATTTAGAGGTAACAACAACAACATTATCATCGTAAACTAACTAACTCGATAGTCAATAACAATAATTATTTATTTTTAGTTTATGCCAAAAAGAAGATTGGCATTTTCTTCTTGGAATTATCTTACCAAATCCACAGGAAATTCTAATATTAATGAAGTGTCATTGTATGTAAAATATGTAAATTCTAGATTTATAGTGATGGTCGATCAATTGACATTGATATTTTAATTATTTTCTTCTTCATTATTATTAGAACTTATTCAATGAATATTTTACAGTCTATTGATGAGAAAATTTATGGGCCTGTATTGGTGACATTGAATCCATTGGATGAAATAGATCCTAGCAAAGTTCACGGTGAATGGCATTATGAACACCCACAATATTCACCTGAAACAATCAAATCCCAACAAAAACTTTACAAAATACAAAATCAACCAAACCTACATACAACTTTTGCAGGAGCATGGACTAATTATGGATTTCATGAAGATGGGTTCACATCAGGATTAAAAATTGCTAAAGAACATTTTGGTGTTGAGTGCCCATTTGAAATTATTGATGCAACCTATATTAGAGGTAAAAGAGCCAAATTGAGTTTTATTGGCAAATTACAAAAACATTCATGGATTGGATTTGAATTATTTATTTCATTTTTATGCCATTTGATTAATTTTTTTTGTATTTTAATGGTTATGTTAATTGAAAGTTTAGAGCAATTATGTTATAATATTAGCCATGATAAACTTAATAATAATAATATTAAGGAAGATTAAAAAATAAAATATCTAGTATTTAAAATATTTATTTAAGAATTTGCAGTTTCAAGTAAATTCAATTTCCGTATTCTCAAACTGCTCTCATTAATTTCTGCATCATAAAGATCCCGTAATAAATTGTTACATTCTGTCAATTCTTGAAACTCTTTTTTGATATCATTACATAGATTTTGAATAGTGTCAGCAATATTTTGTACCTAAAAGAAAAAAAACCCATAAGTATTGAAATTCTCAAGATATATATAAACATCAATGTATAAATATTAATTACCAATAATGATGATTCTGACATATTTGAAGTTTGTGGTGATAATAATTCAGATGCTACATTTAGACAATCATCTATTTCTTTTGTCAATTCAGCTAAATTATCACATGTAAATATTGTGAAAATAATATTATTATCTTCTCTCTCTGCCATTCTTTCATCAATTTAATTTCCAAAGTAAATAAAGTTAAAAAATATTTTACCCAAATCTACTGTTAATATATTAATTATTGGCATCGCTGTTATGGTTTTAGACAATGATGACACAAACTCGACATAATTTGGTTTAAAATTTTCCAAATATTGAATAATACTTGTCAATATATTTTTCTATCAATTAACAAAAAATGCATATTAACAATTGAAATAATTATATGATTTATTATATAAAAAGATTTAATATATATTTTAAACCTGAAATTCTAAAGTTTCATTTATATTAATAAGATCTTTTTCCAATTCAAACTTTCTCAAACTATTTATTAACCCAACTCTCTTTTCATATAGAACCTTCCAGGCTTGCAACAATTGTGATTCAACAGATAATTTTTGATTTTCAAATGCAAATTCATTATTTACATTCAAATAACACCATTGTATCAATCTTGCATTTAACATCATTAATTCGTCTTCATTTTTATTTATAGCAACAATTTTGGTGATTGTAGATTTAGTTGGTGATGATGATTCTTGGTTTCTGAGAAATAAATACAAATACACTTTAATCAAGTTGTCAAATATTAAAATAACCCATCGAATATAATACCTACACATCGATTTTCCTATGTTTAATTACGTTGACAATATTTTTTTCTTCGCTTCGCTTTCTTCTGCAACTGTTCATTTTATGAGCATAGCTAAAAATCCCATTTATGTCTATTTGCTTATGTCGATCAAATTAATTCATAACTAACTAAAAAGATCGACAAATTATTATTATAAAACGACGCGACATCATGCACCTAAAGCAAGATAATTAATTCTATTAATATTAATATTTTTCTTTTCAGGGCAAATGGTTATATTTCCAGGGTAGAAACTAGAGGTTGGCACTGTTAACCGTTTAACAAGAACTTAAACGGTTAACATTAATATTAATAATATTATGTTATTTAATTTTGATAGTGACCGATTTACCCCACCCTTAATATTAAAGATGGCCAATTATTTTGGAAGTGTTGGCTGACCAATCGTTACTATAAGCAATTAATTGATTATAGATGATCTGTACCATAGATATTTATTTATGTTAGTATTATATGAATGCAGTAAAGGAAAAAGTGTTTGTCCAATAATTGTGTTGTTGACACAATCAAAAAAAGTCAAATAGAGATTAATTTTGTATTTGATGATAAACAAAATTGTATTAAAAACACTGCATATACAAGATTATCTATTATGATACAGACTCGCTTAGTATTAAAAATTTCAATCAAGGATTCCAAATGTTTTTGAAAGACTGTAGGGTAGATACAATTGATGTAATGTGGAATGTTCGAGGAATTGTTCATCCTTCTTTAAGATTTTTTTTAAAAAAGGAGGCAAACTCTTCACTTACAAATTGAATTGAATTTTTTATTACTTCTTTTTTAGATTCTGCAGAAGTGTTTTTGCTGATTGCCTTTTCATTGATTATTTTCATGAACTCTTTTTTGAGCTAGATAGTTATTTTCCACCACAATGAACATCCACTGTTGATTTACGACTCCATTCTATAGAAGAAGGGTCACAATAATTACAGAATAATTCACATTAAAATCACCAGGATTTTCTTTTTACTACCCTAAAGAAAATTATTTCGCAAGTTTTTACTTGAAGACAAAAATAATTATTTGTATTTTTCTCACCAAAAAAATCTATACAACCTATGCAGACATGTTTAACTTTCAGATGTTTTTTGAATACAAACAAATGATTTATTAACGTTATTAGTTAACGAATTAATTAACAAATTCAATTAAAAAATGTTTCACAAAATTGATCGCGTTGTATTATCCTGATCATCATGCCAAAATTTTTTAAATGAAAAAACATTTTCCCACCACTAAACAATTCAGAATTAATTCATTATTGCCAAAGGAATCAAAGAAGACGCACAATAAGTTGGAATTAATTTCCTTGTTGTTAAACAACATGTCTTTTTTGAAAATGTGAAGAAATCACTTTCCCCGCTACTAAATAACGCAGCAATTTAGAATAATTCATCATTGCCAAAGGAATCAATCAAGCTTTTTTCGAAGACTTTTTCTAATTTCTTATTGTTAATATTTAAACAATCATGCCTTTTTTTGAAAATGTGAAAAAACGTAACGATTCGAATTATTAATAATTCATATTTTTTTAATTCTCGATTAAAAAATTCTATATAGGGCGGTTTTATAAGAATATAAAAGGTTAGAGGCTATGAGTATTGATGGGTTAAAACTAACATTAATTTTTAGAAATAAAACAAAAAATTCCATATTAATATTAAAATCTTGTTTACATATAAATGATAGCAATCTTAGTTCATGATTCATTTATGATACTATTTTTTTAAGTTAAGTGTGGTTTTTTGAATCATCATCCTTGCTTTTGGGTAATAGTAATAATAAGTGGATTACATATTAATATGAAAATAGTTTATAACTCAAATTTTTAAAAGTAAACTGATATAAACAAAGCTTAGGTCTTTAGCTTTAATTCTGTCAGTTTACTTTTTTCAAAATTTTTTTCTTTGGGGTATAACCTCTAAGAGTCAGGTGATAAAATTGGTGGTTATAATAAGAAAAAAATTTTATAGACTTGAATGTGTAATGTTATAAAATTTTTGTAATGTTTTTTTTTATGGATGATTATGATGTATCTAATGTATCAATCAAAGTTGGGACATGTGCAAACAACCTAATAGTATTATGTGGAGGTTATTGAATTGTTAAAAATAAAAATGGATGGGAGACATTATAAAGCCATAAATATCATTAACAATTTTGATCCCTGAAATTTCTTTGTGGCATAATGTTCACTTTCTCATTAAATAGAGAATTTTAATCAATGCACTTTCACAACTAGAGAAAACAGGTATTATATAATATATAGTATTTGGTTGATTAAATAAAATTTATTATTTAACCAATTAATTGACTGACTATATATATTATAATATATGTAAGCATTTTCAAAATCTTTTTATTTTTATTTATACATATTTATATATGTCAAGAGATTGCTTTATTATCTTTCCAAACACTTCCATCATTGTAAATTTCTTTTTTCCAAATTGGTGCTTTATCTTTCAATTGATCAATCAACCATTCAACTGCATGAATTGACTCATGCCTATGAGCGCTTGAAACAGCTATTATAACACTTGTTTCACCAACAGGTACAGTATTAACACGATGATAAATTGCCACTTTTATTAAATTCCATTTTGATCTACTTTCATCAATCATTGACAATAAAATCTTTTCTGCCATTGGAATATATGCTTCATAATCCAATTGGACAACTATTTTATCTTTTAAAAAAATTTTAATTAATAAATTGATTAATTTACTATTTATATATTTATTTATTATATTTATATTTATTTACTTGGTTATACCTTTAAAAGTATTACGAGTTGTTCCACTAAAAGTAGTAATAGCACCCGCACTGTCATCTTTTACTAAATCTACAATATCTTGAAGAATAAGAGGTTCAGGTGTAATCTTTACAAATTTATTTTCCATCACACAAGAAAAGAATTATCTAATTGTTGTAATACCTTTTTCTAAATTTGATAAAATCAACTGCTGATCTCTTTTTAAAATTTGCGATAATAGTTTTTCATAATAATAATAACAAAAAAATGCTAACTGGTGATCAGGTTATTCATAATCAATAACCCGGACATGTCCAAGGACTGTTATCAAAAAAAAAAAACTAAGAAAATTCAAATTTATTTTCTCAATCATTCATATATATTCATTCGTTAACTATAAATTTGCAAATCTATTTATTATATATAGATGCGGGAAAGTTCAAATTTATTTTCATCTCAAAGACAAGGAAATTCTCAATATATTTATCTATTATAGATGTGGGAAATTCAAATATATTCGTCCATTAACAACTCTGTTTATTATAGATTTGCTCAAAGACATGAGGAAATTCTCAATATATTAATATATTGATATTAAGGTCGTGGGCGAAACCTCCTTAGTAATTACTGAAACCACGGCAAAACTAGATTAAAAATCCTGTTGAAACTATGCCAAAATGGCGAAACCTCAAAATGCGAAACTCTGCCGAAACTCTAATAAACAATTAATGTATAACCCTGCTGATTGATTTCTGGAGGAGTTTCGGCAAGCAACCTTAATTGATATACTTAACAATCATATAATATAGAGTTTATATAATACATATCTTGATTACCACATACTATACAAGGACCGAAATTTTTTCAACCTTTATTCATTTTATTAATGATAAATGATAGAAATTATTATCTATTTAACGAAAGAATATGATGAATTTAATTTAGTGCGACGTATTTAACTTTAAAAAGGAGATTTTTTTCATATAGAATTGTTTAAAAAAGGAATTTTTCGAAAAAAAAAAAGTGTTACGAAAATGATTGCGTTGTGTATAAATATATAAATATATATATATTGATATAGTAGTTAAAGTTAACGTTAAGTTAAGCGCTGCCAAAAAGTTTTTTAAACGGATGGAAGAAAAGATGTCGGACCAATAAAAAAAGCTTAAGCTGACTATGAATTACATCCCTTCCGTCCCTTTGATTTATATAATGATAGATAAACTTATATTTAAATAATTAAAGCCACCGTTAAATGTTTCAACATTTTAATTAATTTATAAAAATAAACTTCTTAAATAGAATTAAACTTTAGTTTAAGAAATGCATTCTAAATTCGAGTAATAAAAATGAAGGAATGTTAATTGATCAAATTCATAATATTCTTTCGTTAAAAAAAAACAGATTATCTATTTTTTTATCTATGTGCTTCATTAAGACCATCTCTTCCACTGACAATGTAATTAGTGGAAGCCAAAAAATTGAATCAAATTGCTGGCCGTTTGTGCCATATATAAAACAAGCCCAACCGCGTTGTTGAGAACATATTTTCTGAAGGACAAATATACATTGCAATGAGCCGAGCTCCTTCGTTAAAAAACTTGAATATTCTCAGTTTTGACTCTGCTCAATTAAAGGTCTCTAGAGCAGCATTAGAAGAATATAAAAGATTGGGAAAGGGTTAATACTGAAGGGTTGCAAATTTGATAAGACGGTAAAAAAAAATTAATTTATCGTGTTATGGAACAAATCAATCTTTTCTACTCGCCACTGCATTTGTAAATTTTTTTTTTTGCAATATATATTTTTTAAAAAAAAAGCAAGCTATTTAATATTAATATTTAGTGTTAATTGACGTTTACTGCTCCTAAGAAGAAAAACAATCCGTCGTTTTGTCCTGTTTTTGTTTTATTATTATTAATATTGATATTAAAATACAAATAAATTCGTGTACGTGCCTCTGCTCATTCATTGTGACGTTTAACTTAAAATCTGTTTTATCATTGATTAGATTGCAAATATCACGATCACACAAATTATTTTCATTCTAAAAAAGAATAATGATAATCTGTGTATGATTATCAGATTGAATAATCTCGCCTTGAAAAAAATCGTATAAATAAAATCTTCAAAATAATTTTACAATAAAATTGCTAATAATTTAATTAATCAATAAATAATAAAATAAATAACAAATAATAATAAAAATGACAAAAGGACGTGTACTTCTTGCATACTCTGGTGGTTTGGATACTTCATGTATTCTTGTTTGGCTTATTGAACAAGGTTATGAGGTTCTCGCTTATTTAGCCAACGTTGGTCAAGATGAAGATTTTGACGCAGCTAGAGAAAAAGCTTTAAAAATCGGCGCAACCAAAGTTTTTATTGAAGTATGAAATTGTATTATTTATTATTATGGACCTATATATATATGTGACAATTAATTAATTGATTTGAATGTTTTTAGGATTTGAGAAGTGTTTTTATCGACGAATTTATTTTCCCTGCCATTCAAGCAAATGCAGTATATGAGGTAAAATTCAACTTGATTTTTAAAAAATCCATTATATATATTGCAAATTGATTAATGCTCAAATTATTTTTTGCTTATTAGAATATCTATTTGTTGGGCACTTCACTTGCTCGTCCACCAATTGCTCGTCGTCACGTAAACAATCTACTTTTTTAATTTTATTTTTATTAAACACGATTGATGATATTTAATTTTTTGTTTGGCTATTAGATTGAACTTGCAATTCAAGAAGGTTGCCAATATGTTTCTCATGGATGTACAGGAAAAGGAAATGACCAAGTTCGTTTTGAATTAGGATATTATGCTTTAAACCCTGATATCAAGGTTATTGCTCCATGGAGAATGCCAGGTTAATAATAATTATTAAAGTTTTAGATGAAATTTAAGTATTTAGTTATTTCAACAGCAACTAACAAGGAAGTTCTGTTTTTAGAATTCTATGAAAAATTTCCTGGTCGTCAAGCACTTCTTGCTTATGCAGCTAAAAAAAATATACCTGTTGTTCAAACAGCTGCAAAATCATATTCAGAAGATGGTAATTTGTACCATATCTCTCATGAAAGTAGGTCCTTCGCCTTTATCATTTTGTTGAATATATATATATATATATATAATTTTTATCAACATATTCAAATTGTTAACGTTAACTAAATGCATTTATATTTATATTGTTTTCAGGTGGTTTACTTGAAGACCCTGGATGCACCCCACCAAAAGATATGTGGAGTATGACTGTTGATCCAGAGGAAGCTCCTAATACACCTGAACATATTGTAAGATGATTTAAGATGATTTAAATATTTTCTTTTATGCGTTTTAAATATGTATATATATAATTTATATTAATCAATATAATTATATACATATTTATAGACTATTTATTTTGAAAAAGGGAACCCTGTTAAAGTTGTTAATCATAATGACAAAACAGAGAAAAGCAATTCGCTAGATTTATTTACATATTTAAACAAATTGGCTGGTTGTCATGGCATTGGTCGTGTCGATATGGTTGAGTCAAGATTTATAGGATTGAAATCTCGTGGATGTTATGAATCACCGGCGGCCACAGTATTGCGTGCTGCACATTTGGATCTTGAGGGAATTACACTTGATGGGCAAGTTCGTCATCTTAAAGAAGTAAATCTTAGTATTCCTTATGGCAGAGTTCTTTATAATGGCCTTTACTTTTCACCTGAACGTGAATTCCTTTCACATTCACTTGAATTCACACAACGTAATGTCAACGGTGAGGTTAAAATCAAACTATATAAAGGTAATGTCATCATTGAAGGCCGCAAAGCCTATGGGGTAGGATCTAAACTTTATGATATGAGAGAAAGTTCAATGGACGAACATGGTGGATTGACACCTACTGATGCTGGTGGTTTCATTAATACACATGCTATTAGACTTAGAAAATGGGTACCAGCTGATAAACAATAATATTTATAGAACTATTTTTCTAAAAATATTACTATATAGCGCAATTATTTATTAATTAATGTAAATATATATTTTATAATCTTTATTCCATTTTTATTTAAAAAATTATTATTTAATAAATTTGATTATTGTTATGACCAACTTCAACAGCCGCAGTGTATTAATGAAATTATTCGCATTTCATTCCCAATACACAACAAGTAGTACATTAATATTTCTATTATGGCCTCTATATAATTGACTCTGGCATGAGCTGAAAGGTAACTCATCGAACCCAGTAATATTATTTACAACTTTCAACATTATTGGATGATTTGGTATTAATGATGATTTCAAGGAATTTTGTAACTTTTAGCATTTTGGAATCATAGAATCGATGAGTAAAGAAATCAGTAAACGTTTGATAAACTTGCCTTGGATTTTTATGTTTTTAATAATTTGTAAATTGTTTTCTCGCGATAACCTCGTAAATGGACGTTTCTTTTTATAAATTCAGAATCAAACAATTAATTGTCGTATTGATTAAAAGAGTATATACGAAATTTGGAAATTCTAAACAATCTTGTTACGCGGTTTTTCACATACAACATCTGCGGGCCGTGATCTTGGTAATGGTGTGGTGGTGTGTTTTGATTTCTAAACGAGAATCTTGCTCCAAGTAATGCTGGTGGCATAACCAACGTCCTGTTTAGAAAAATACTGCATTTTTACATCATAGCCAAGGTTTCTCGGATTAAAAATCTTTTTTTTTTTTTGTATCCAAAGTTATAGAAATGATCACATACTCGATGTCCAAAATTCAACTCAAAATGATGTGCGGCACCAGCTACAGTATTGAAAATGTTGTCCCAACAGTGAAACATGGTGGCGGAGGCATAATGGTATGGGGGCGTTTTTCGGGAAAAGGGCTAGGTCCACTAATAAAAGTAGATGGAAAAAATGAATAGTCGTAACTATATAGAAATACTAGAATTGCATGTTTATAATAAATTTAATGGAAGAGGGTATTTGTTTCAAGATGATAGTGACATAAGAATCTGTTAAACAATCTTCACCTCGACTATATGCAATGGCAAAACTTACCTCAAACATCCTCAGTTCAGGAATCCAATTAAGAATTTTGTAATTGCGGAGACAGTTATAAAAGTTCGCCCAAATCCAAAACTGAAAAAAGCACTTATGGTCTATAAAATAAATTTTCACACATACTGACCTTTACAGACGAAAAGTAAGTATAACAAACTTTGTCCACAACAATGGTCAAAAAGAGTACGGTTGATAATCAAGTCCCTTTAGCCATACACCTATAAAACATACTTCTTAGGCTTTGTCAACCTATGAAATATGCTTTTTCGGATTCTCACCACCTACAAAACGTGTATTGCACGCGTTTTTTCGGCTTCTTGGCACCGGCCCCGTGCACCTCAAAACATAAATGTTTCTCAGATTCTCACCACCTACCAAAACACAATAAGTGTTTCTCGGTTTCTCGGCTTCTCGGCAGATCTAGATCTAAGGGAATATTAAAAATATTTCCTTCGACTTCGATCAGGGAAACTTGTATTATCAAGCATAGTAGACGCTGTTGCAGATCACAAAAACAACTATTTCATTGCCAAATTTTTGTCGATCTTATTCCAAATTATCTAATTCTGATTGGGTTTAAATAAAAAATCACAGCATTAAAAAAAATTTCATATATTTCATATACAAAAATCTCTAATTGTTACACGATATACCACTTAATATTATACTTGAATCTTAAGTTTTATATAGCAATTTTAAGAATCCAACGGTCCCTACATATTAATATAAAATATTTTATAAGAAAGTCCCTTTGAAACTTTGTATATTGAAACTTTGGGATTCTTATTATTTTATAAGATTCGTATAAGTAGTAGTTTTTAGGCAATTAGTAATCTGCGAAAAATTTGCGCCAAATTCTATTATGAAATTTTTGCAATTGTCTCACGTATCACAAATCAAGGTTTGGCAAATTATATGATCTGCGATCTGCAGTTCAAAAAATTTTTTTTACAGATAATAATGAATGAGGGAATAATTTATTATCATCATCAAGAATTTCAAGTGAGTAATAAATTTAAGTTTTGCTTTATTTTTTTTGTTATATAATATATGATGATAACAATTCACGACGGTCTTCTTAAACATGTTAAAGATTAAAAATGCCACTGGCAATTTATCTGATTTGATTAATTGATTGATTATATCATAATTTTCTTTTAAAAGAAAAAATTGTATTAACAATGTTATATATTATAATTTAGGGACTCGGTGCAATTTTAATCCATGACTTCTAATAATAATTTATTGCTGGGTTACAATTTCTTCACATGGAGGAAATTCAATAGAAACGAATAAAGTGAAGCATAATAAATGTCTTATTTTTTGTGAGATAAAAACTATCTTATTTAAATCTCGAGAAAGAACGATTGCTCATCTGAAAAGAGAAAACATTGTCCTAAAGGAAAAGTCAATGACCAATAAAAACCATCGTAAGTAAATATAAAAGAAACTGTTTTTTTATCTTTATCTTTTTTTATTTTAAGTATGTGGACCAACTAAGAGAATGTTGGATTGATATTAATTAGAACGATACTAGGTCAAGACCTAGATGCTCAACTAATAAAAAATTATCTGGCTAAAAAACATTCACAGATCAGTATAATCAATTCGAGAAGAAATTAACAAATAATAGTTATTATTTTTATCATTTAGATGCTACTTTATTTAGCTGTCATTTTATTACGTTATTGTTAATCATATAGTAGAAAATTTTATTTCAGGCGACTTTTAGTGATTTTTTTTTAGTTAAACAATTTTTTTTTTTGTTAGCAACAACACCTTGCAATTGTTTATTTAATACATGATATGTTGTTATTTCAAATAATAAAAATAAACTAGCTACAAAGACATAATCGTCTGTTGGATGATGGCGTTAAATATTATTTATTAATTATCAAATTTACTAGTGTATATTAATATAATAAATAATATAATAAAAGTTACATGATATAATTTTGAAAGATTAACTCGAATGTATGTTATAACAAGATTTTTTTTCTAAGTATATTTTTATTCATTGAATTGATTTTTTTAATCACTTTCACTTCCGCTTTCACTGTATCTTCTTTCCTTTTCCCGAAAAACGCCCCCATACCATTATGCCTCCGCCACCATGTTTCACTGTTGGGACAACATTTTCAATACTGTAGCTGGTGCCGCACATCATTTTGAGTTGAATTTTGGACATCGAGTATGTGATCATTTCTATAACTTTGGATACAAAAAAAAAAAAAGATTTTTAATCCGAGAAACCTTGGCTATGATGTAAAAATGCAGTATTTTTCTAAACAGGACGTTGGTTATGCCACCAGCATTACTTGGAGCAAGATTCTCGTTTAGAAATCAAAACACACCACCACACCATTACCAAGATCACGGCCCGCAGATGTTGTATGTGAAAAACCGCGTAACAAGATTGTTTAGAATTTCCAAATTTCGTATATACTCTTTTAATCAATACGACAATTAATTGTTTGATTCTGAATTTATAAAAAGAAACGTCCATTTACGAGGTTATCGCGAGAAAACAATTTACAAATTATTAAAAACATAAAAATCCAAGGCAAGTTTATCAAACGTTTACTGATTTCTTTACTCATCGATTCTATGATTCCAAAATGCTAAAAGTTACAAAATTCCTTGAAATCATCATTAATACCAAATCATCCAATAATGTTGAAAGTTGTAAATAATATTACTGGGTTCGATGAGTTACCTTTCAGCTCATGCCAGAGTCAATTATATAGAGGCCATAATAGAAATATTAATGTACTACTTGTTGTGTATTGGGAATGAAATGCGAATAATTTCATTAATACACTGCGGCTGTTGAAGTTGGTCATAACAATAATCAAATTTATTAAATAATAATTTTTTAAATAAAAATGGAATAAAGATTATAAAATATATATTTACATTAATTAATAAATAATTGCGCTATATAGTAATATTTTTAGAAAAATAGTTCTATAAATATTATTGTTTATCAGCTGGTACCCATTTTCTAAGTCTAATAGCATGTGTATTAATGAAACCACCAGCATCAGTAGGTGTCAATCCACCATGTTCATCCATTGAGCTTTCTCTCATATCATAAAGTTTAGATCCTACCCCATAGGCTTTGCGGCCTTCAATGATGACATTACCTTTATATAGTTTGATTTTAACTTCACCATTGACATTACGTTGTGTGAATTCAAGTGAATGTGAAAGGAATTCACGTTCAGGTGAAAAGTAAAGGCCATTATAAAGAACTCTGCCATAAGGAATACTAAGATTTACTTCTTTAAGATGACGAACTTGCCCATCAAGTGTAATTCCCTCAAGATCCAAATGTGCAGCACGCAATACTGTGGCCGCCGGTGATTCATAACATCCACGAGATTTCAATCCTATAAATCTTGACTCAACCATATCGACACGACCAATGCCATGACAACCAGCCAATTTGTTTAAATATGTAAATAAATCTAGCGAATTGCTTTTCTCTGTTTTGTCATTATGATTAACAACTTTAACAGGGTTCCCTTTTTCAAAATAAATAGTCTATAAATATGTATATAATTATATTGATTAATATAAATTATATATATACATATTTAAAACGCATAAAAGAAAATATTTAAATCATCTTAAATCATCTTACAATATGTTCAGGTGTATTAGGAGCTTCCTCTGGATCAACAGTCATACTCCACATATCTTTTGGTGGGGTGCATCCAGGGTCTTCAAGTAAACCACCTGAAAACAATATAAATATAAATGCATTTAGTTAACGTTAACAATTTGAATATGTTGATAAAAATTATATATATATATATATATATTCAACAAAATGATAAAGGCGAAGGACCTACTTTCATGAGAGATATGGTACAAATTACCATCTTCTGAATATGATTTTGCAGCTGTTTGAACAACAGGTATATTTTTTTTAGCTGCATAAGCAAGAAGTGCTTGACGACCAGGAAATTTTTCATAGAATTCTAAAAACAGAACTTCCTTGTTAGTTGCTGTTGAAATAACTAAATACTTAAATTTCATCTAAAACTTTAATAATTATTATTAACCTGGCATTCTCCATGGAGCAATAACCTTGATATCAGGGTTTAAAGCATAATATCCTAATTCAAAACGAACTTGGTCATTTCCTTTTCCTGTACATCCATGAGAAACATATTGGCAACCTTCTTGAATTGCAAGTTCAATCTAATAGCCAAACAAAAAATTAAATATCATCAATCGTGTTTAATAAAAATAAAATTAAAAAAGTAGATTGTTTACGTGACGACGAGCAATTGGTGGACGAGCAAGTGAAGTGCCCAACAAATAGATATTCTAATAAGCAAAAAATAATTTGAGCATTAATCAATTTGCAATATATATAATGGATTTTTTAAAAATCAAGTTGAATTTTACCTCATATACTGCATTTGCTTGAATGGCAGGGAAAATAAATTCGTCGATAAAAACACTTCTCAAATCCTAAAAACATTCAAATCAATTAATTAATTGTCACATATATATATAGGTCCATAATAATAAATAATACAATTTCATACTTCAATAAAAACTTTGGTTGCGCCGATTTTTAAAGCTTTTTCTCTAGCTGCGTCAAAATCTTCATCTTGACCAACGTTGGCTAAATAAGCGAGAACCTCATAACCTTGTTCAATAAGCCAAACAAGAATACATGAAGTATCCAAACCACCAGAGTATGCAAGAAGTACACGTCCTTTTGTCATTTTTATTATTATTTGTTATTTATTTTATTATTTATTGATTAATTAAATTATTAGCAATTTTATTGTAAAATTATTTTGAAGATTTTATTTATACGATTTTTTTCAAGGCGAGATTATTCAATCTGATAATCATACACAGATTATCATTATTCTTTTTTAGAATGAAAATAATTTGTGTGATCGTGATATTTGCAATCTAATCAATGATAAAACAGATTTTAAGTTAAACGTCACAATGAATGAGCAGAGGCACGTACACGAATTTATTTGTATTTTAATATCAATATTAATAATAATAAAACAAAAACAGGACAAAACGACGGATTGTTTTTCTTCTTAGGAGCAGTAAACGTCAATTAACACTAAATATTAATATTAAATAGCTTGCTTTTTTTTTAAAAAATATATATTGCAAAAAAAAAAATTTACAAATGCAGTGGCGAGTAGAAAAGATTGATTTGTTCCATAACATGATAAATTAATTTTTTTTTACCGTCTTATCAAATTTGCAACCCTTCAGTATTAACCCTTTCCCAATCTTTTATATTCTTCTAATGCTGCTCTAGAGACCTTTAATTGAGCAGAGTCAAAACTGAGAATATTCAAGTTTTTTAACGAAGGAGCTCGGCTCATTGCAATGTATATTTGTCCTTCAGAAAATATGTTCTCAACAACGCGGTTGGGCTTGTTTTATATATGGCACAAACGGCCAGCAATTTGATTCAATTTTTTGGCTTCCACTAATTACATTGTCAGTGGAAGAGATGGTCTTAATGAAGCACATAGATAAAAAAATAGATAATCTGTTTTTTTTTAACGAAAGAATATTATGAATTTGATCAATTAACATTCCTTCATTTTTATTACTCGAATTTAGAATGCATTTCTTAAACTAAAGTTTAATTCTATTTAAGAAGTTTATTTTTATAAATTAATTAAAATGTTGAAACATTTAACGGTGGCTTTAATTATTTAAATATAAGTTTATCTATCATTATATAAATCAAAGGGACGGAAGGGATGTAATTCATAGTCAGCTTAAGCTTTTTTTATTGGTCCGACATCTTTTCTTCCATCCGTTTAAAAAACTTTTTGGCAGCGCTTAACTTAACGTTAACTTTAACTACTATATCAATATATATATATTTATATATTTATACACAACGCAATCATTTTCGTAACACTTTTTTTTTTTCGAAAAATTCCTTTTTTAAACAATTCTATATGAAAAAAATCTCCTTTTTAAAGTTAAATACGTCGCACTAAATTAAATTCATCATATTCTTTCGTTAAATAGATAATAATTTCTATCATTTATCATTAATAAAATGAATAAAGGTTGAAAAAATTTCGGTCCTTGTATAGTATGTGGTAATCAAGATATGTATTATATAAACTCTATATTATATGATTGTTAAGTATATCAATTAAGGTTGCTTGCCGAAACTCCTCCAGAAATCAATCAGCAGGGTTATACATTAATTGTTTATTAGAGTTTCGGCAGAGTTTCGCATTTTGAGGTTTCGCCATTTTGGCATAGTTTCAACAGGATTTTTAATCTAGTTTTGCCGTGGTTTCAGTAATTACTAAGGAGGTTTCGCCCACGACCTTAATATCAATATATTAATATATTGAGAATTTCCTCATGTCTTTGAGCAAATCTATAATAAACAGAGTTGTTAATGGACGAATATATTTGAATTTCCCACATCTATAATAGATAAATATATTGAGAATTTCCTTGTCTTTGAGATGAAAATAAATTTGAACTTTCCCGCATCTATATATAATAAATAGATTTGCAAATTTATAGTTAACGAATGAATATATATGAATGATTGAGAAAATAAATTTGAATTTTCTTAGTTTTTTTTTTTTGATAACAGTCCTTGGACATGTCCGGGTTATTGATTATGAATAACCTGATCACCAGTTAGCATTTTTTTGTTATTATTATTATGAAAAACTATTATCGCAAATTTTAAAAAGAGATCAGCAGTTGATTTTATCAAATTTAGAAAAAGGTATTACAACAATTAGATAATTCTTTTCTTGTGTGATGGAAAATAAATTTGTAAAGATTACACCTGAACCTCTTATTCTTCAAGATATTGTAGATTTAGTAAAAGATGACAGTGCGGGTGCTATTACTACTTTTAGTGGAACAACTCGTAATACTTTTAAAGGTATAACCAAGTAAATAAATATAAATATAATAAATAAATATATAAATAGTAAATTAATCAATTTATTAATTAAAATTTTTTTAAAAGATAAAATAGTTGTCCAATTGGATTATGAAGCATATATTCCAATGGCAGAAAAGATTTTATTGTCAATGATTGATGAAAGTAGATCAAAATGGAATTTAATAAAAGTGGCAATTTATCATCGTGTTAATACTGTACCTGTTGGTGAAACAAGTGTTATAATAGCTGTTTCAAGCGCTCATAGGCATGAGTCAATTCATGCAGTTGAATGGTTGATTGATCAATTGAAAGATAAAGCACCAATTTGGAAAAAAGAAATTTACAATGATGGAAGTGTTTGGAAAGATAATAAAGCAATCTCTTGACATATATAAATATGTATAAATAAAAATAAAAAGATTTTGAAAATGCTTACATATATTATAATATATATAGTCAGTCAATTAATTGGTTAAATAATAAATTTTATTTAATCAACCAAATACTATATATTATATAATACCTGTTTTCTCTAGTTGTGAAAGTGCATTGATTAAAATTCTCTATTTAATGAGAAAGTGAACATTATGCCACAAAGAAATTTCAGGGATCAAAATTGTTAATGATATTTATGGCTTTATAATGTCTCCCATCCATTTTTATTTTTAACAATTCAATAACCTCCACATAATACTATTAGGTTGTTTGCACATGTCCCAACTTTGATTGATACATTAGATACATCATAATCATCCATAAAAAAAAACATTACAAAAATTTTATAACATTACACATTCAAGTCTATAAAATTTTTTTCTTATTATAACCACCAATTTTATCACCTGACTCTTAGAGGTTATACCCCAAAGAAAAAAATTTTGAAAAAAGTAAACTGACAGAATTAAAGCTAAAGACCTAAGCTTTGTTTATATCAGTTTACTTTTAAAAATTTGAGTTATAAACTATTTTCATATTAATATGTAATCCACTTATTATTACTATTACCCAAAAGCAAGGATGATGATTCAAAAAACCACACTTAACTTAAAAAAATAGTATCATAAATGAATCATGAACTAAGATTGCTATCATTTATATGTAAACAAGATTTTAATATTAATATGGAATTTTTTGTTTTATTTCTAAAAATTAATGTTAGTTTTAACCCATCAATACTCATAGCCTCTAACCTTTTATATTCTTATAAAACCGCCCTATATAGAATTTTTTAATCGAGAATTAAAAAAATATGAATTATTAATAATTCGAATCGTTACGTTTTTTCACATTTTCAAAAAAAGGCATGATTGTTTAAATATTAACAATAAGAAATTAGAAAAAGTCTTCGAAAAAAGCTTGATTGATTCCTTTGGCAATGATGAATTATTCTAAATTGCTGCGTTATTTAGTAGCGGGGAAAGTGATTTCTTCACATTTTCAAAAAAGACATGTTGTTTAACAACAAGGAAATTAATTCCAACTTATTGTGCGTCTTCTTTGATTCCTTTGGCAATAATGAATTAATTCTGAATTGTTTAGTGGTGGGAAAATGTTTTTTCATTTAAAAAATTTTGGCATGATGATCAGGATAATACAACGCGATCAATTTTGTGAAACATTTTTTAATTGAATTTGTTAATTAATTCGTTAACTAATAACGTTAATAAATCATTTGTTTGTATTCAAAAAACATCTGAAAGTTAAACATGTCTGCATAGGTTGTATAGATTTTTTTGGTGAGAAAAATACAAATAATTATTTTTGTCTTCAAGTAAAAACTTGCGAAATAATTTTCTTTAGGGTAGTAAAAAGAAAATCCTGGTGATTTTAATGTGAATTATTCTGTAATTATTGTGACCCTTCTTCTATAGAATGGAGTCGTAAATCAACAGTGGATGTTCATTGTGGTGGAAAATAACTATCTAGCTCAAAAAAGAGTTCATGAAAATAATCAATGAAAAGGCAATCAGCAAAAACACTTCTGCAGAATCTAAAAAAGAAGTAATAAAAAATTCAATTCAATTTGTAAGTGAAGAGTTTGCCTCCTTTTTTAAAAAAAATCTTAAAGAAGGATGAACAATTCCTCGAACATTCCACATTACATCAATTGTATCTACCCTACAGTCTTTCAAAAACATTTGGAATCCTTGATTGAAATTTTTAATACTAAGCGAGTCTGTATCATAATAGATAATCTTGTATATGCAGTGTTTTTAATACAATTTTGTTTATCATCAAATACAAAATTAATCTCTATTTGACTTTTTTTGATTGTGTCAACAACACAATTATTGGACAAACACTTTTTCCTTTACTGCATTCATATAATACTAACATAAATAAATATCTATGGTACAGATCATCTATAATCAATTAATTGCTTATAGTAACGATTGGTCAGCCAACACTTCCAAAATAATTGGCCATCTTTAATATTAAGGGTGGGGTAAATCGGTCACTATCAAAATTAAATAACATAATATTATTAATATTAATGTTAACCGTTTAAGTTCTTGTTAAACGGTTAACAGTGCCAACCTCTAGTTTCTACCCTGGAAATATAACCATTTGCCCTGAAAAGAAAAATATTAATATTAATAGAATTAATTATCTTGCTTTAGGTGCATGATGTCGCGTCGTTTTATAATAATAATTTGTCGATCTTTTTAGTTAGTTATGAATTAATTTGATCGACATAAGCAAATAGACATAAATGGGATTTTTAGCTATGCTCATAAAATGAACAGTTGCAGAAGAAAGCGAAGCGAAGAAAAAAATATTGTCAACGTAATTAAACATAGGAAAATCGATGTGTAGGTATTATATTCGATGGGTTATTTTAATATTTGACAACTTGATTAAAGTGTATTTGTATTTATTTCTCAGAAACCAAGAATCATCATCACCAACTAAATCTACAATCACCAAAATTGTTGCTATAAATAAAAATGAAGACGAATTAATGATGTTAAATGCAAGATTGATACAATGGTGTTATTTGAATGTAAATAATGAATTTGCATTTGAAAATCAAAAATTATCTGTTGAATCACAATTGTTGCAAGCCTGGAAGGTTCTATATGAAAAGAGAGTTGGGTTAATAAATAGTTTGAGAAAGTTTGAATTGGAAAAAGATCTTATTAATATAAATGAAACTTTAGAATTTCAGGTTTAAAATATATATTAAATCTTTTTATATAATAAATCATATAATTATTTCAATTGTTAATATGCATTTTTTGTTAATTGATAGAAAAATATATTGACAAGTATTATTCAATATTTGGAAAATTTTAAACCAAATTATGTCGAGTTTGTGTCATCATTGTCTAAAACCATAACAGCGATGCCAATAATTAATATATTAACAGTAGATTTGGGTAAAATATTTTTTAACTTTATTTACTTTGGAAATTAAATTGATGAAAGAATGGCAGAGAGAGAAGATAATAATATTATTTTCACAATATTTACATGTGATAATTTAGCTGAATTGACAAAAGAAATAGATGATTGTCTAAATGTAGCATCTGAATTATTATCACCACAAACTTCAAATATGTCAGAATCATCATTATTGGTAATTAATATTTATACATTGATGTTTATATATATCTTGAGAATTTCAATACTTATGGGTTTTTTTTCTTTTAGGTACAAAATATTGCTGACACTATTCAAAATCTATGTAATGATATCAAAAAAGAGTTTCAAGAATTGACAGAATGTAACAATTTATTACGGGATCTTTATGATGCAGAAATTAATGAGAGCAGTTTGAGAATACGGAAATTGAATTTACTTGAAACTGCAAATTCTTAAATAAATATTTTAAATACTAGATATTTTATTTTTTAATCTTCCTTAATATTATTATTATTAAGTTTATCATGGCTAATATTATAACATAATTGCTCTAAACTTTCAATTAACATAACCATTAAAATACAAAAAAAATTAATCAAATGGCATAAAAATGAAATAAATAATTCAAATCCAATCCATGAATGTTTTTGTAATTTGCCAATAAAACTCAATTTGGCTCTTTTACCTCTAATATAGGTTGCATCAATAATTTCAAATGGGCACTCAACACCAAAATGTTCTTTAGCAATTTTTAATCCTGATGTGAACCCATCTTCATGAAATCCATAATTAGTCCATGCTCCTGCAAAAGTTGTATGTAGGTTTGGTTGATTTTGTATTTTGTAAAGTTTTTGTTGGGATTTGATTGTTTCAGGTGAATATTGTGGGTGTTCATAATGCCATTCACCGTGAACTTTGCTAGGATCTATTTCATCCAATGGATTCAATGTCACCAATACAGGCCCATAAATTTTCTCATCAATAGACTGTAAAATATTCATTGAATAAGTTCTAATAATAATGAAGAAGAAAATAATTAAAATATCAATGTCAATTGATCGACCATCACTATAAATCTAGAATTTACATATTTTACATACAATGACACTTCATTAATATTAGAATTTCCTGTGGATTTGGTAAGATAATTCCAAGAAGAAAATGCCAATCTTCTTTTTGGCATAAACTAAAAATAAATAATTATTGTTATTGACTATCGAGTTAGTTAGTTTACGATGATAATGTTGTTGTTGTTACCTCTAAATCACAATGTAAAACAGCTTTATTTTTATTAAATTTTACACCGCCCAAAACATCAACTTCGTCATCAGTTGCCTCATCGCCTAGTATTTTTAAAGTTTGATCTGCATGTGTTGCAAATATTACATGATCATATTCTTCACAATTAGATTTCTCATCTATTATTTTAATTGACGTTGCTGATCGTTTAACTTGAATCACCTTTGTTGATAAACGTATATCAGGGATTTTTTCTGCTATCACTTCAACATACTTGTGACTATAAAAAAAATCAGTTGATTAATGTAGATAGATTTATAAATTAATTTATTTACGAACGTTAATTTACCTTCCATTTTTCACAGTAAACCATTTTATTCTATGAAGAATCTGAAGCAAACAATGATTATGCATAAATTGAATTAACGTTAATGCTGGAAAATCTAATGAACATTTATCAGGCGGGGTAGACCAGATTGCTGCTGTCATTGGTAAAAGATAATTGTCTCTGAAAGCCTTGGAATATTTATTAATATCCAAATATTCACCTATACTCATTTTTTTGTCCGGATGATCATCTGGTAACTCTAACAAATCTGTTGAATGAAAATTAAATCTAACAATATCATAAATAGTTTGCCACATTTCTAGGCTCAACAAATTTTTTGCTTGACAAAATACACTGATTGGAGTACGTCCTGACCATTCAAATTCACCTTGATTTCTGGAAATTGCAAAACTCATTTTTGAGTCAATAAATTCCACTTTTTTCAATTCAAAGAATTTTAGTAAATTAGGATATGTCACATGATTAAATACAATGAAACCAGTGTCCACTGGTGTAATTATCGGCTCTTTGCAGTTCTTGGTTGATGGAACTATATAGTCAACGGTGTGTGTATGTCCTCCTAAATAATCATTCTCTTCGTATAATGTCACCTTATAGTCTGTTGAATATTCTGTTAATAACCAAGCTGCTCCAAGTCCTGATACACCTGAACCTATGATAGCAACTTTTTTTGCCATTTTTTTATAAACTCTTTTAATATATTATATATATACCAAGAAAATTTTTTAATTTAAAAAAAAAAAAAATATTGTTCATATAAATCGATCTACAATTTTTTTTTAGCAAATTTGTTTAAAAGAGTTAGAAAGGTTGTTACTATCCATACAAATTCGATTAATAGAACATATTAGATGTAAAAGGAATCTGTTAAAGTTTGAAAATAAACATGATTTTAAGCCATGAAAAAAAAACAGCATTTCTTCAAATTCTAATGATAATGATAATAATAATAATTGTGCAATTAATCAATCATTGATCACGAGATATATTGGAAACAAATTATTATTAAACTTATATACTCCATCTAAGAACAACCTCCATTTTTAGAAAAGAATTATCATGTTCCCGACAGAGTTATATATGTACGACTATATATATATATATAATGTTTTTATAATGTAAAACCAATATAATTTTTGTTTATATAAATAAACACAAAAAATTATCAATTTTAAGTCCATATTTTGGTAAAGTTTCTGTTGATTCTATACATAAAAAATGAATTTATGTCTTGATACAAGTTCTAACGCATGATAAATGGAAAATATATATTAATCGTTGCAGATTCTGTTTAAATATATATAATAAATGATATTGACATTTGAAGGATAGATTACTAAAATTTAGAGTATAATAAATAGAATATGATGATGAAATAGTGCATGTACGCAGGTAATGAGAAATAATGAATGGTTGATGTAATGCAATGTTCGATAAATGTTTAATTCTTTCGTTGTAGAAAGTTATATAATAAACATATGATACCATTCAACTTGATCGTGTGAGATTTCTAACTGTTTTTGGTTCAACATTATTGTAGATCATAGTCCCTTAAAACCCCATTTTAATTTTATAATAAAGGTGATCTTCAACGAACCGACAATATTGCTTTAAATAGAGGGATCATCTTAAAAAATTAAAAATTTTCAAGTTTTTTTTGAGTTGAGCTTTAACCATTAAAAGATGTAATCTCTATGATTGTCCGGGGCCCCGTCATAATAATTTCATTTTGTCTAGTCTTCCCAAATAAATTATTTTGTTCAACACTAAAAAACAAATGAGGTAAGGTCCAGTTTTGGTCAAAGATTTTCAGCCCTCTTTTTCAATATTGATAAATCGGCTAAATCGCTAACCCTACATTTCTTTTATCTAAAACTCATTATCATATATATTCTAAAGATGGAAATTTTTTTTATTTCACGTAAACACAATATATCTATTGTGGTTACATATATTTGTAAAATATATATTTTGTAAAATATATTTGTAAATAAATAGCATATATGTATCGAAAAGAATTTATTTATTTATTTATTAACATAGATTAGCAATGGGTAATACTTTAAGCTGTTGTAGTGGGAAAGGAGTCAATAACGATGACCATGAACATAAAGAATTGAAAAGTAATGATTCCCTTAATAATATAATTAACTCGGATAAACCATTACAAAACCAAAGTCCATTAACAACTCCAGCAATGGTAGTGAATCCAACGACAACTCCAGTGACAACAACAACAACAACAAACGATGTGAATTTATCTATAACAAAAGAAGATATTTATAGTGATGAAAGAAGACAAGAATATGGTACTTGTGCAATTTGTAATAGATATAATACATCAAAAGGGCAGTGTAAATCATGCAACCAAAACGATACTCAAGATGTTGTCAAAGAAGAAGTTGATAAACCACCAGGTGGAAATAAATTGCTTTATAAGGATTCCTTTGTTTTTAATATTATTATTTATGTTATTATTTTATCGGATTTAATTAGAGGATCTTGACAATCAATTCGGAATGGAATTGCCTAACGAAATTAAAGGTGAGAATTACGAAGGAATATATATAATAATTTTCAATAAAATATTTAACACACATTTTATTTATTTTTTATAATTAAGAGGATCTTGATAATCAATTTGGAATAGAGTTACCTAATGAAATTAAAAGTGCCGAGGGCAATGAAGGTGATGATAAGCTACTAGGTTGGTGCAAGATTATTTATGTAAAATTAATTTGTTAATAATTTTAATAAAATTTTTTTTGAAAAAGATAAAGTTAAGGATAATGATGGTAATGACGAACCACCAGGTAAACAAGTCAATGAGTTATAATTAAAATAGCAAATTTAATATAAACTTATTAAATCACGAAGGAATATATATAATAATTTTCAATAAAATATTTAACATTCATTTTTATTTTTTTTTTATAATTAAGAGGATCTTGACAATCAATTTGGAATAGAATTACCTAATGAAATTAAAAATGACGAGGGTAATGAAGACGATATTAAGTTATCTGGTTGATACAAGATTATTTATGTAAAATTAAATTTGATAATAATTTTAATAAAATTTTTTTGGAAAAAAAAAATAGAGGCTGATAAAGTTAAGGATAATGATGTTGATGAGGAACCACCAGGTAAATGAGTTAATTAATTATAATTAAAATAGTAAATTTAATACAAACAATTATATATATGTGCACTTTTTTTATTTTAGAGGATATTGATAATCAATTTTCAATTAAGTTGCCTGATAATATTGATGACAATGAGCCTCCAGGTAAAATATATTATTTATTTATTAAAAAAAAAAAAGGATTGATTTTTATTTTAGTTAAAAAAAATTTTTTTTTTGATCAATTTTCAATAGAATTACCCGTTGAAATCAAAAGTAATGGTGGCGATGAAAAACGAGTTGTTGAGGATGATAAACCCCCAGGTTAGTAAATTTATTAATTAATAGTCCATTACTAGTAGGTGTAATAATTATTTCATTCAATAATAATAATAATAACATGTTGTTTTTCTATATATGTGTCTTTATGTAGAAGATATTGATAATCAATTTGACATAGAATTACCTGTTGAAATCAAAAGTAATGATGGTGATGAAAAACGAGTTGATGAGGATGATAAACCCCCAGGTTAGTAGTTGTAATAATTATTTCATTCAATAATAATAATAACAATAACATGTTGTTTTTCTATATATGTGTCTTTATGTAGAAGATATTGATAATCAATTTGACATAGAATTACCCGTTGAAATCAAAAGTAATGATGGTGATGAAAAACGAGTTGATGAGGATGATAAACCCCCAGGTTAGTAAATTTATTAATTAATAGTCTATTACTAGTAGTTGTAATAATTATTCATTCAATAATAATAATAATAATAATAACATGTTGTTTTCCTCTATATGTGTCTTTATGTAGAAGATATTGATAATCAATTTGACATAGAATTACCCGTTGAAATTAAAAGTAATGATGGCGATGAAAAGGAAGGCGATGATTAATTATAAATAATTTGTTGATAATAATCAAGACATTATTACTATGATGATTTATCTTTAATAGAGGATATAGATAGGTAATCAAATTTGAAATGCAATTGCTAATGGAATTACCGGCGGAAATATAATTATAAGAATTACAATAATATTTAACCTATTCATTTATCGTTTTATAATTAATTTATAAGCTTATTTATTTATCATAATTTCATATATTTATATATTTGTATTTTTATTATGTATTTAATTAATTAATATGTATTTTATATTTTATTAGATCAGAGGAAATAAATAATAATAATAATAATAATAATAACAATAAAATGATTTTATTGGTACTATAGGTAGAACAAGTCTTTTTTCTAGTTGTCCTGAATTGAGGTTTTCAGAATATATTTTTAATCTTGCCCTGAAACCATGTCGGGGAGCTCTAGGAAAGAGTTTATCCAAACCTATCGCGACAGTACCCCTGGAGTAAATACCATCACTGATTGGGATGTTAGATACAATGATATGGCGCAGGTAACATAAAGACTGTTATGAAAATGTGATGGAACAGTTGTTTATTATATGTGGTTTTTCAATAGAAGCGAGGAAATGATTTGAAAAAAAGATCTGTATTTTACTATTGATTTTGAATATATCTCGAAATTTTATTATGCAAAATGGGCATGGTTCCTAAAAAATTTATAACAGTTATCACTAGACAGGACACCGAAAACTATACCGATAGGTCAGTAATAGCAACAAAGAATCAGGGTTTCTATTCGAATAATGTTTATTCGAATGATTAACGATTCGTAATTAATTTTGAGTATTGAATAAATTTTAGCCATAATATACGTGTAAAATATGGTGCAAGCATCTTACATAAACGTTGAGCATATTTATCATGTCTTTTACATCGCATAGTGATAGGTAATTATTATAAGATTCTTTATCATGATAATAAACAAACGATTGGTATATTTGTTTTGCATGATCATTATTAACGTTAAAACAATTACAAGAAGTGTCGAAGCAATTTAACCATTGAAGATTTTTCTCTCTCATGAAAACTGCTCTGGAAACGATCCAGCATGAAACTTTTTATTGATTATAGATATTTGGAGCCTGAATTCTCAAAATTTTCTTTGGTTAATCTGACTGCACATCCTGATGGTATATATATAAAAATGAACAAATCGAAACAAAATAAAAGTTTTTGAATTTTTAGTTGATGATCACATCCATATTAGGTAACCCAATGTTTATTCTTATTGCCGATTTTACTATTTATGGAATGACTAGGAAATATCACATGACAAAACAAATTTTATTGCATTTTTGATTGGAAATTTTTTCCCAAAATTCGTCGCCGTGGCGCAGTAAGTTGCGGGATGCAAATAATTTTCAGGGTGGGAGTATTAATGAACAGAAACATTATTTCAATAATGGTTATCAAAAGCAAATGCACCAATCATTTGTTAAAGAATCACCAAAATTTAGATTCCAAGTAACACAAATTCGTGTAATTCTTTATCTCATTCAACACTTTAAGGATAATTCATTTTAAATTTCATAGGAAATTAATTCATGTAAATTCAAAAATTCAAATAAAAATTCTTATATATAATATTTAAAAAACAGCTACAATTCTTTCCTATTAATCATTATTAATATAAAAAATGATGAAAATCATGGTCCTTGCATAATTATTAATTGCAAAAATACTGAGGTTAAATTTAAGACTATGACAGGTCTTGCACTTAATAAATCACAACAAAGCCCAGATTGTGGAAGCATGAATTATTTTTTTTAAAAAAAAATCAAATTTGTCATATTCATTATATGAAATATGTAGAGTTTAACAAGAAAAAATTAAGAAGCAATAAAATCTATGAAGAAATTTCCAAAAATAATGATAATATAAAAATAAATGTTACTGAAAATGGTGTTCTTCCATCAAAGGAATACTTTGGTTCATTAATTTCAAAAATTGAAAATTTAGAATCAACAATTGAAAAAAAAGTAATCAAATCAAAGAAATTGAGAACTTAATTGATGTTAGTAATGTTTATTTAACAGTTCAACAACAATCAGAAAAAAGTGGGTATAGTAATTATGTTATTTTTTATCATTAAATTGTGTTACTTGTATTGATTGTATTTTCTATTTATAGGTACATTATCATTTGTTGATAAAATAGAATCATTAACAAATGTTCTTATGAATAACAAAGAAAATTCAAAATGACATTGTGTTGGATCCTGCAAATTTTTGTAGATTAAGGAACCAAAATTAATAGGATTTTTTGATGAACTAATAAATATCATTCAAAAAAATCATTCTCATTTAAATAAGGAATCAACAAAAAAGGCTATTGTAGGTTATTGCTACCTTTTAGCCAGTATAAGAAATAAATTTGTGAATAATTTTAAACTGGATCTTGGGCTCTATCTAGAAGCACATGGAACAAATGCTGCGGCACTTGACACTTTGTCAAACATGGGTATCTCAGCTTGCTATAAAACAATACAAGGTTATATAAAAAAAAAAATTTGCCAAAAATCATCAAAAAATGATAAAAGATATTTTTTAAAAAATTTACAATACATGCATTGTTTTAATATTGATGATTATCATTCAATCCATGGGTGGAGAAAACCTGATTCGGCATCATTATCTTCAGAAACACATATGGCAACATGTGTTGCTAAAAAAATTGAGAATGTTCTTGCAGTTCCTGCTAAATTTAATAATATACCTATTATAAATCCTAAAAATATTGATGATTCATTAATTAACACTAACTAATTAATGAATATATGGGGATTTTTGATATAAGTCACAATGATATAAAATCATAGTGGATTAATAATAAAATTCTTGATGATAAAATTTTTGATTGTGTTGAACTTTCAACAGTTCATATATATGATGCAGATATTGAAGGAAAAAAAGAAAAAAGATCTATGGAATCAATAAAATTAATTGATATAAAACAACAAAGCCTTTGTTCCTTAAGAGATTATTTATTAGCCAATTAAAATGATAACAAATATAGATGGATTATTAGAGTTTATTAAAATTTATGTAATACCAGTAATAGCTGATTTTCCAGGACAACTTTTTATTAGAAAGGCTATTACATTGTATATGAATTATCAATTAAGTGATTTTGAAGGTATTCAGAATATTGTTCCAATGTTGAATCCACTGCATGTTACTTTAAATTCAAGAGAAAATGTTATTCATATACATTATGATTTCTTCAAAAAACTGTTTTGCACTGTATTTGAAAAGAAAAAATTTGCACAAAAACCTAAACCATGGCGCATTAATCTTCTTCTCCAATTGACTCATGATGCATGGTTGAAAATTCCAAAAGATATATTCATATCATCTATAAATATCAATAGTTATCACTTGGTCTTGATATTAGCAATGATACAGAGACTATGTAAACTAAAGAATTGCCCAATCAACTTCAGCTGAAGCTTTTCATATGGAAGAAGTAATCATAACAACAAAAAATTATGATACAAAAAATGATGGGCTATTAATAATAAAAATAATAATTGTCTAATAATAAAATTTTATAATGTATGCATGACATTGTAATACAAAAATAAAAAAATAAAACTACTATTTTTTCGTCTTTGATTATATATATATAATTTTAAAAAAATCTTATTGTTTTAAATTCTTACCTATTTGATTTAGCATTCAGACAAAATGACAAAAATAACGACCAAAGAATTTCCTGAATTTGATAAAAAACTAAATGAACTACTTGAAAGAAAACCGCCTGGGACTAGTGCTTCAAAAATAAAAGACCTAACTAAAATAGCTCTTAATACCCCAAAGGTATGAAAAAATATGTTATTTAAATGATGAAAAACATTGACAAATTCATTCATCAAAATCAGATGTATTTTAAATTTTAATTAATTATATTAATCAATTCATAAATATATTTAAGGGAAAGAACATTGATTAATTTATTTTTCTTTTCTTTTTTTTTTTTTTAAAAAAAATATTAATTTTTAATAATATATAGCAATACAAAAATATTGTATACAGTATACAAAAATTCATTCAAAGATGTCCATCTGATTACAAATTGGGAGCATTATATGTGTTAGATTCAATATCACAATCAGCTCTCAAAAAAAAGGTATTGGTAATGTCAAAAAAAGTTGATGACATCTCATCAAACACAAACACATCTCAATCATCTTCACCATCATGGACAGGCATAGAATATCTTGATAGATTTGAGAAACTATTGGAGGAAATGTTCACCCATATAATGCAATGTCCAGAACATGATAAGGTATGAGTCTTTTAATAAATCATTACCATTATTATTATTATTTATTGTAATTGGTTGGTTATTATTGTTATTTATGAGCGAGAAAGAAAGATCCAGGGGGGTCAAGACAATGATAAAGTAATAATAATAATAACAATACAAGGGAAGCTTTTTGATAGATAAAACCTTTTTATCTATTTAAATGTTGAGTGATTGGGAGAGAGAAAGAGTCATCAATAATTGTGATTCGTCAACACCAGAGAAAGTTTATAATTTATTATTATCATTATCAAGATGAAATAATTTTTAATCAATATTAGGAAGAATAACACTTGATTATAGTAGATGTATATTCAGATATTAATAATTCAAATCTTTATTTATAAAAAATTTTTTTGGAAGATTAAGGAAAACAATTTAACAATTTACATGCTATGTGTGATTTAATTATTCCTATTAAATATTATACAATAATTTCAATAATGAATATGATAACTCTGTGATCTTTTGAATATAATAAATATTTATTAATTAAAAACTCGTACATATAATAAAAAAAACTTTTTTACAGGACAAAGTGGAGCGTGTGCTTGACCTATGGTATGACAAAGAAGTTTATAACAATGAGGTTATTCAAAGGATAAAAGACATCTATTTTAATCAAATCACTCTGATCACTCAATTGGTTAACAGTGTTAATGAGACAAAATCAGTAATTGTTTCTTCTTCTAATAATGGTCAGTTAAATATAAAGGAAAAAAGACAATTTTAATCATATACCTTAGTTTATTATTTTCATTGTTTATAACTTTGGATTGAACAATATGTATATTATTTTATTAAAAAAAAAAAAGGAAAATTATAATGAACATTTACAGTTGGAAAAAAATCTAAAATTTTCAATTATTATATTTATTTTTAATAATAATAATTATTATTATTAGTAATTAATCCCATATCATCATCATTGCCTTCATCATCATTATTGCTCCCATCATCATCATCTACAGATCCTAAAAATATGAATCCCACAACAATGGATTCCTCAGCATTATTGGCCACTTTAAATAATCTTACACAGGGAACTTTAAACATACCCTCTTTTCTATCATCTAACCCAATAATATCAAATACATCAATGCAACCTAATGCACCATGGAACTCAAATTCTTCACAACAACCAAATGTTCCTTTTATAACACCTCTTGGATATAATGGTCCACCAACATCTGTCCCACCAGTATCACAACCTGTTTATTCATTACCACCACCCGCTGCTACTAATGCTTCTGCTACGAGTAATATTACTGGTGCTGCTGGTCCTAATCCACCTCAACAGCAGCCTGGTCAACTATCTCCCTCAGGTGTTCCATTAATAGCAGGATCAATTCAACCAACTTCTCAAATTTCAACATTTACTCCAATTGCTCCAGTTACTCAAACAGTAACATATCAATCATCTCCACAACAAACACCAATACCACAAGACATATGTCTTGTATATGAAGATCAAAGTGTTGGAATGAAATATATCAAAGGTAATGAATATAAAAAATAAAAATTTTTTATTTACTAATTTTAGTTTTGTTAAAATT
>CAUDNR010004156.1:97734-127710 GCA_958430865.1 Entrophospora sp. SA101 | reverse complement strand
GCATCGTCAAGCTTTGCTTTCTTCAATTGATATTGTTGAAGATAATAAAACGTAGGTTTCGTAAATTTTCTTTCTTTTTAAACTGTAAATAATCAGAACATTTTTTGTGTAATAAATAATTTCATTTAATTGATTTTCCAAATACTTTTACACCAGTTTACAAGAATATCAAACTCATCACCTTACACAAGCAAAAGCTGCTGAAAATGAAAAAATCATGAAGGCTTTGGGGATAGACTCGGGTACTTATATTGAAGGCGCCGCCTTTGATAAAGAATTACAAGAACAAAAAAAACTTGAACGTATTAAACAAAAAGAATTAGAAATAGAAGAGCGCAAAAAAATAAGAGATGAACGACAAAAAAGACTTGAAAAAAGCGAGCGTGAACGGGACGACAAAAGAAATCATGACTATTCTACACAATTACGAAGAGATAAGCATGAGGAAAGAGAGTTGGAAAGAGATGGCGATAAAGAAAAGGATATATTCAAAGAAAGACACAAAGAAAGAGATATAGACAGAGACAGAGACAAGGACAGGGATAGGGACAGGGATCGGGACAGAGACTGGGACAGAGACCGGGACAGAGACCGGGACAGGGACCGGGACAGGGACCGGGACAGGGAAAGATATAGGGAAAGAGACAGAGACAGATATAGAGACAGAGATAGGGACAGGGACAGAGACAGAGACAGGGAGAGGGAGAGAGATAGGGACAGGGACAGGGACAGGTATAGAGACAGAGAAATAGATCTCGATAGTGACAGAGAAAAGGAATGGAAACGATACAAAGAAAGAGAGCGTGAGAGAGATAGAGCAAGAGATAGGGAAAGAGACAGGGACAGAGACAGAGAAAGAGAAAGAGATAGGTATAGGGAGAGGGATAGGGATAGGGGTAGGGATGGGGAAAAGGATAGGAATAGAGACAGAGGAAGGGACAGATATAGCGAAAGAGAAAAGGAAAGAGACAGAGGTAGAGATAGTGAAAAGGGAAAGGAAAAAGAAAGAGACAGTTACAGTGACAGCGAAAGTGACAGTGACAGTGAAAAGGAAAAGGAAAAGGAAAAGGAAAAGGAAAAGGAAAAGGAAAAGGAAAAGGAAAAGGAAAGAAGATACAGTGAAAGCGGAAGTGAAAGTGATTAAAAAAATCAATTCAATGAATAAAAATATACTTAGAAAAAAAATCTTGTTATAACATACATTCGAGTTAATCTTTCAAAATTATATCATGTAACTTTTATTATATTATTTATTATATTAATATACACTAGTAAATTTGATAATTAATAAATAATATTTAACGCCATCATCCAACAGACGATTATGTCTTTGTAGCTAGTTTATTTTTATTATTTGAAATAACAACATATCATGTATTAAATAAACAATTGCAAGGTGTTGTTGCTAACAAAAAAAAAAATTGTTTAACTAAAAAAAAATCACTAAAAGTCGCCTGAAATAAAATTTTCTACTATATGATTAACAATAACGTAATAAAATGACAGCTAAATAAAGTAGCATCTAAATGATAAAAATAATAACTATTATTTGTTAATTTCTTCTCGAATTGATTATACTGATCTGTGAATGTTTTTTAGCCAGATAATTTTTTATTAGTTGAGCATCTAGGTCTTGACCTAGTATCGTTCTAATTAATATCAATCCAACATTCTCTTAGTTGGTCCACATACTTAAAATAAAAAAAGATAAAGATAAAAAAACAGTTTCTTTTATATTTACTTACGATGGTTTTTATTGGTCATTGACTTTTCCTTTAGGACAATGTTTTCTCTTTTCAGATGAGCAATCGTTCTTTCTCGAGATTTAAATAAGATAGTTTTTATCTCACAAAAAATAAGACATTTATTATGCTTCACTTTATTCGTTTCTATTGAATTTCCTCCATGTGAAGAAATTGTAACCCAGCAATAAATTATTATTAGAAGTCATGGATTAAAATTGCACCGAGTCCCTAAATTATAATATATAACATTGTTAATACAATTTTTTCTTTTAAAAGAAAATTATGATATAATCAATCAATTAATCAAATCAGATAAATTGCCAGTGGCATTTTTAATCTTTAACATGTTTAAGAAGACCGTCGTGAATTGTTATCATCATATATTATATAACAAAAAAAATAAAGCAAATGGATTAAAATTGCACCGAGTCCCTAAATTATAATATATAACATTGTTAATACAATTTTTTCTTTTAAAAGAAAATTATGATATAATCAATCAATTAATCAAATCAGATAAATTGCCAGTGGCATTTTTAATCTTTAACATGTTTAAGAAGACCGTCGTGAATTGTTATCATCATATATTATATAACAAAAAAAATAAAGCAAAACTTAAATTTATTACTCACTTGAAATTCTTGATGATGATAATAAATTATTCCCTCATTCATTATTATCTGTAAAAAAAATTTTTTGAACTGCAGATCGCAGATCATATAATTTGCCAAACCTTGATTTGTGATACGTGAGACAATTGCAAAAATTTCATAATAGAATTTGGCGCAAATTTTTCGCAGATTACTAATTGCCTAAAAACTACTACTTATACGAATCTTATAAAATAATAAGAATCCCAAAGTTTCAATATACAAAGTTTCAAAGGGACTTTCTTATAAAATATTTTATATTAATATGTAGGGACCGTTGGATTCTTAAAATTGCTATATAAAACTTAAGATTCAAGTATAATATTAAGTGGTATATCGTGTAACAATTAGAGATTTTTGTATATGAAATATATGAAATTTTTTTTAATGCTGTGATTTTTTATTTAAACCCAATCAGAATTAGATAATTTGGAATAAGATCGACAAAAATTTGGCAATGAAATAGTTGTTTTTGTGATCTGCAACAGCGTCTACTATGCTTGATAATACAAGTTTCCCTGATCGAAGTCGAAGGAAATATTTTTAATATTCCCTTAGATCTAGATCTGCCGAGAAGCCGAGAAACCGAGAAACACTTATTGTGTTTTGGTAGGTGGTGAGAATCTGAGAAACATTTATGTTTTGAGGTGCACGGGGCCGGTGCCAAGAAGCCGAAAAAACGCGTGCAATACACGTTTTGTAGGTGGTGAGAATCCGAAAAAGCATATTTCATAGGTTGACAAAGCCTAAGAAGTATGTTTTATAGGTGTATGGCTAAAGGGACTTGATTATCAACCGTACTCTTTTTGACCATTGTTGTGGACAAAGTTTGTTATACTTACTTTTCGTCTGTAAAGGTCAGTATGTGTGAAAATTTATTTTATAGACCATAAGTGCTTTTTTCAGTTTTGGATTTGGGCGAACTTTTATAACTGTCTCCGCAATTACAAAATTCTTAATTGGATTCCTGAACTGAGGATGTTTGAGGTAAGTTTTGCCATTGCATATAGTCGAGGTGAAGATTGTTTAACAGATTCTTATGTCACTATCATCTTGAAACAAATACCCTCTTCCATTAAATTTATTATAAACATGCAATTCTAGTATTTCTATATAGTTACGACTATTCATTTTTTCCATCTACTTTTATTAGTGGACCTAGCCCTTTTCCCGAAAAACGCCCCCATACCATTATGCCTCCGCCACCATGTTTCACTGTTGGGACAACATTTTCAATACTGTAGCTGGTGCCGCACATCATTTTGAGTTGAATTTTGGACATCGAGTATGTGATCATTTCTATAACTTTGGATACAAAAAAAAAAAAAGATTTTTAATCCGAGAAACCTTGGCTATGATGTAAAAATGCAGTATTTTTCTAAACAGGACGTTGGTTATGCCACCAGCATTACTTGGAGCAAGATTCTCGTTTAGAAATCAAAACACACCACCACACCATTACCAAGATCACGGCCCGCAGATGTTGTATGTGAAAAACCGCGTAACAAGATTGTTTAGAATTTCCAAATTTCGTATATACTCTTTTAATCAATACGACAATTAATTGTTTGATTCTGAATTTATAAAAAGAAACGTCCATTTACGAGGTTATCGCGAGAAAACAATTTACAAATTATTAAAAACATAAAAATCCAAGGCAAGTTTATCAAACGTTTACTGATTTCTTTACTCATCGATTCTATGATTCCAAAATGCTAAAAGTTACAAAATTCCTTGAAATCATCATTAATACCAAATCATCCAATAATGTTGAAAGTTGTAAATAATATTACTGGGTTCGATGAGTTACCTTTCAGCTCATGCCAGAGTCAATTATATAGAGGCCATAATAGAAATATTAATGTACTACTTGTTGTGTATTGGGAATGAAATGCGAATAATTTCATTAATACACTGCGGCTGTTGAAGTTGGTCATAACAATAATCAAATTTATTAAATAATAATTTTTTAAATAAAAATGGAATAAAGATTATAAAATATATATTTACATTAATTAATAAATAATTGCGCTATATAGTAATATTTTTAGAAAAATAGTTCTATAAATATTATTGTTTATCAGCTGGTACCCATTTTCTAAGTCTAATAGCATGTGTATTAATGAAACCACCAGCATCAGTAGGTGTCAATCCACCATGTTCATCCATTGAGCTTTCTCTCATATCATAAAGTTTAGATCCTACCCCATAGGCTTTGCGGCCTTCAATGATGACATTACCTTTATATAGTTTGATTTTAACTTCACCATTGACATTACGTTGTGTGAATTCAAGTGAATGTGAAAGGAATTCACGTTCAGGTGAAAAGTAAAGGCCATTATAAAGAACTCTGCCATAAGGAATACTAAGATTTACTTCTTTAAGATGACGAACTTGCCCATCAAGTGTAATTCCCTCAAGATCCAAATGTGCAGCACGCAATACTGTGGCCGCCGGTGATTCATAACATCCACGAGATTTCAATCCTATAAATCTTGACTCAACCATATCGACACGACCAATGCCATGACAACCAGCCAATTTGTTTAAATATGTAAATAAATCTAGCGAATTGCTTTTCTCTGTTTTGTCATTATGATTAACAACTTTAACAGGGTTCCCTTTTTCAAAATAAATAGTCTATAAATATGTATATAATTATATTGATTAATATAAATTATATATATACATATTTAAAACGCATAAAAGAAAATATTTAAATCATCTTAAATCATCTTACAATATGTTCAGGTGTATTAGGAGCTTCCTCTGGATCAACAGTCATACTCCACATATCTTTTGGTGGGGTGCATCCAGGGTCTTCAAGTAAACCACCTGAAAACAATATAAATATAAATGCATTTAGTTAACGTTAACAATTTGAATATGTTGATAAAAATTATATATATATATATATATATTCAACAAAATGATAAAGGCGAAGGACCTACTTTCATGAGAGATATGGTACAAATTACCATCTTCTGAATATGATTTTGCAGCTGTTTGAACAACAGGTATATTTTTTTTAGCTGCATAAGCAAGAAGTGCTTGACGACCAGGAAATTTTTCATAGAATTCTAAAAACAGAACTTCCTTGTTAGTTGCTGTTGAAATAACTAAATACTTAAATTTCATCTAAAACTTTAATAATTATTATTAACCTGGCATTCTCCATGGAGCAATAACCTTGATATCAGGGTTTAAAGCATAATATCCTAATTCAAAACGAACTTGGTCATTTCCTTTTCCTGTACATCCATGAGAAACATATTGGCAACCTTCTTGAATTGCAAGTTCAATCTAATAGCCAAACAAAAAATTAAATATCATCAATCGTGTTTAATAAAAATAAAATTAAAAAAGTAGATTGTTTACGTGACGACGAGCAATTGGTGGACGAGCAAGTGAAGTGCCCAACAAATAGATATTCTAATAAGCAAAAAATAATTTGAGCATTAATCAATTTGCAATATATATAATGGATTTTTTAAAAATCAAGTTGAATTTTACCTCATATACTGCATTTGCTTGAATGGCAGGGAAAATAAATTCGTCGATAAAAACACTTCTCAAATCCTAAAAACATTCAAATCAATTAATTAATTGTCACATATATATATAGGTCCATAATAATAAATAATACAATTTCATACTTCAATAAAAACTTTGGTTGCGCCGATTTTTAAAGCTTTTTCTCTAGCTGCGTCAAAATCTTCATCTTGACCAACGTTGGCTAAATAAGCGAGAACCTCATAACCTTGTTCAATAAGCCAAACAAGAATACATGAAGTATCCAAACCACCAGAGTATGCAAGAAGTACACGTCCTTTTGTCATTTTTATTATTATTTGTTATTTATTTTATTATTTATTGATTAATTAAATTATTAGCAATTTTATTGTAAAATTATTTTGAAGATTTTATTTATACGATTTTTTTCAAGGCGAGATTATTCAATCTGATAATCATACACAGATTATCATTATTCTTTTTTAGAATGAAAATAATTTGTGTGATCGTGATATTTGCAATCTAATCAATGATAAAACAGATTTTAAGTTAAACGTCACAATGAATGAGCAGAGGCACGTACACGAATTTATTTGTATTTTAATATCAATATTAATAATAATAAAACAAAAACAGGACAAAACGACGGATTGTTTTTCTTCTTAGGAGCAGTAAACGTCAATTAACACTAAATATTAATATTAAATAGCTTGCTTTTTTTTTAAAAAATATATATTGCAAAAAAAAAAATTTACAAATGCAGTGGCGAGTAGAAAAGATTGATTTGTTCCATAACACGATAAATTAATTTTTTTTTACCGTCTTATCAAATTTGCAACCCTTCAGTATTAACCCTTTCCCAATCTTTTATATTCTTCTAATGCTGCTCTAGAGACCTTTAATTGAGCAGAGTCAAAACTGAGAATATTCAAGTTTTTTAACGAAGGAGCTCGGCTCATTGCAATGTATATTTGTCCTTCAGAAAATATGTTCTCAACAACGCGGTTGGGCTTGTTTTATATATGGCACAAACGGCCAGCAATTTGATTCAATTTTTTGGCTTCCACTAATTACATTGTCAGTGGAAGAGATGGTCTTAATGAAGCACATAGATAAAAAAATAGATAATCTGTTTTTTTTTAACGAAAGAATATTATGAATTTGATCAATTAACATTCCTTCATTTTTATTACTCGAATTTAGAATGCATTTCTTAAACTAAAGTTTAATTCTATTTAAGAAGTTTATTTTTATAAATTAATTAAAATGTTGAAACATTTAACGGTGGCTTTAATTATTTAAATATAAGTTTATCTATCATTATATAAATCAAAGGGACGGAAGGGATGTAATTCATAGTCAGCTTAAGCTTTTTTTATTGGTCCGACATCTTTTCTTCCATCCGTTTAAAAAACTTTTTGGCAGCGCTTAACTTAACGTTAACTTTAACTACTATATCAATATATATATATTTATATATTTATACACAACGCAATCATTTTCGTAACACTTTTTTTTTTTCGAAAAATTCCTTTTTTAAACAATTCTATATGAAAAAAATCTCCTTTTTAAAGTTAAATACGTCGCACTAAATTAAATTCATCATATTCTTTCGTTAAATAGATAATAATTTCTATCATTTATCATTAATAAAATGAATAAAGGTTGAAAAAATTTCGGTCCTTGTATAGTATGTGGTAATCAAGATATGTATTATATAAACTCTATATTATATGATTGTTAAGTATATCAATTAAGGTTGCTTGCCGAAACTCCTCCAGAAATCAATCAGCAGGGTTATACATTAATTGTTTATTAGAGTTTCGGCAGAGTTTCGCATTTTGAGGTTTCGCCATTTTGGCATAGTTTCAACAGGATTTTTAATCTAGTTTTGCCGTGGTTTCAGTAATTACTAAGGAGGTTTCGCCCACGACCTTAATATCAATATATTAATATATTGAGAATTTCCTCATGTCTTTGAGCAAATCTATAATAAACAGAGTTGTTAATGGACGAATATATTTGAATTTCCCACATCTATAATAGATAAATATATTGAGAATTTCCTTGTCTTTGAGATGAAAATAAATTTGAACTTTCCCGCATCTATATATAATAAATAGATTTGCAAATTTATAGTTAACGAATGAATATATATGAATGATTGAGAAAATAAATTTGAATTTTCTTAGTTTTTTTTTTTTGATAACAGTCCTTGGACATGTCCGGGTTATTGATTATGAATAACCTGATCACCAGTTAGCATTTTTTTGTTATTATTATTATGAAAAACTATTATCGCAAATTTTAAAAAGAGATCAGCAGTTGATTTTATCAAATTTAGAAAAAGGTATTACAACAATTAGATAATTCTTTTCTTGTGTGATGGAAAATAAATTTGTAAAGATTACACCTGAACCTCTTATTCTTCAAGATATTGTAGATTTAGTAAAAGATGACAGTGCGGGTGCTATTACTACTTTTAGTGGAACAACTCGTAATACTTTTAAAGGTATAACCAAGTAAATAAATATAAATATAATAAATAAATATATAAATAGTAAATTAATCAATTTATTAATTAAAATTTTTTTAAAAGATAAAATAGTTGTCCAATTGGATTATGAAGCATATATTCCAATGGCAGAAAAGATTTTATTGTCAATGATTGATGAAAGTAGATCAAAATGGAATTTAATAAAAGTGGCAATTTATCATCGTGTTAATACTGTACCTGTTGGTGAAACAAGTGTTATAATAGCTGTTTCAAGCGCTCATAGGCATGAGTCAATTCATGCAGTTGAATGGTTGATTGATCAATTGAAAGATAAAGCACCAATTTGGAAAAAAGAAATTTACAATGATGGAAGTGTTTGGAAAGATAATAAAGCAATCTCTTGACATATATAAATATGTATAAATAAAAATAAAAAGATTTTGAAAATGCTTACATATATTATAATATATATAGTCAGTCAATTAATTGGTTAAATAATAAATTTTATTTAATCAACCAAATACTATATATTATATAATACCTGTTTTCTCTAGTTGTGAAAGTGCATTGATTAAAATTCTCTATTTAATGAGAAAGTGAACATTATGCCACAAAGAAATTTCAGGGATCAAAATTGTTAATGATATTTATGGCTTTATAATGTCTCCCATCCATTTTTATTTTTAACAATTCAATAACCTCCACATAATACTATTAGGTTGTTTGCACATGTCCCAACTTTGATTGATACATTAGATACATCATAATCATCCATAAAAAAAAACATTACAAAAATTTTATAACATTACACATTCAAGTCTATAAAATTTTTTTCTTATTATAACCACCAATTTTATCACCTGACTCTTAGAGGTTATACCCCAAAGAAAAAAATTTTGAAAAAAGTAAACTGACAGAATTAAAGCTAAAGACCTAAGCTTTGTTTATATCAGTTTACTTTTAAAAATTTGAGTTATAAACTATTTTCATATTAATATGTAATCCACTTATTATTACTATTACCCAAAAGCAAGGATGATGATTCAAAAAACCACACTTAACTTAAAAAAATAGTATCATAAATGAATCATGAACTAAGATTGCTATCATTTATATGTAAACAAGATTTTAATATTAATATGGAATTTTTTGTTTTATTTCTAAAAATTAATGTTAGTTTTAACCCATCAATACTCATAGCCTCTAACCTTTTATATTCTTATAAAACCGCCCTATATAGAATTTTTTAATCGAGAATTAAAAAAATATGAATTATTAATAATTCGAATCGTTACGTTTTTTCACATTTTCAAAAAAAGGCATGATTGTTTAAATATTAACAATAAGAAATTAGAAAAAGTCTTCGAAAAAAGCTTGATTGATTCCTTTGGCAATGATGAATTATTCTAAATTGCTGCGTTATTTAGTAGCGGGGAAAGTGATTTCTTCACATTTTCAAAAAAGACATGTTGTTTAACAACAAGGAAATTAATTCCAACTTATTGTGCGTCTTCTTTGATTCCTTTGGCAATAATGAATTAATTCTGAATTGTTTAGTGGTGGGAAAATGTTTTTTCATTTAAAAAATTTTGGCATGATGATCAGGATAATACAACGCGATCAATTTTGTGAAACATTTTTTAATTGAATTTGTTAATTAATTCGTTAACTAATAACGTTAATAAATCATTTGTTTGTATTCAAAAAACATCTGAAAGTTAAACATGTCTGCATAGGTTGTATAGATTTTTTTGGTGAGAAAAATACAAATAATTATTTTTGTCTTCAAGTAAAAACTTGCGAAATAATTTTCTTTAGGGTAGTAAAAAGAAAATCCTGGTGATTTTAATGTGAATTATTCTGTAATTATTGTGACCCTTCTTCTATAGAATGGAGTCGTAAATCAACAGTGGATGTTCATTGTGGTGGAAAATAACTATCTAGCTCAAAAAAGAGTTCATGAAAATAATCAATGAAAAGGCAATCAGCAAAAACACTTCTGCAGAATCTAAAAAAGAAGTAATAAAAAATTCAATTCAATTTGTAAGTGAAGAGTTTGCCTCCTTTTTTAAAAAAAATCTTAAAGAAGGATGAACAATTCCTCGAACATTCCACATTACATCAATTGTATCTACCCTACAGTCTTTCAAAAACATTTGGAATCCTTGATTGAAATTTTTAATACTAAGCGAGTCTGTATCATAATAGATAATCTTGTATATGCAGTGTTTTTAATACAATTTTGTTTATCATCAAATACAAAATTAATCTCTATTTGACTTTTTTTGATTGTGTCAACAACACAATTATTGGACAAACACTTTTTCCTTTACTGCATTCATATAATACTAACATAAATAAATATCTATGGTACAGATCATCTATAATCAATTAATTGCTTATAGTAACGATTGGTCAGCCAACACTTCCAAAATAATTGGCCATCTTTAATATTAAGGGTGGGGTAAATCGGTCACTATCAAAATTAAATAACATAATATTATTAATATTAATGTTAACCGTTTAAGTTCTTGTTAAACGGTTAACAGTGCCAACCTCTAGTTTCTACCCTGGAAATATAACCATTTGCCCTGAAAAGAAAAATATTAATATTAATAGAATTAATTATCTTGCTTTAGGTGCATGATGTCGCGTCGTTTTATAATAATAATTTGTCGATCTTTTTAGTTAGTTATGAATTAATTTGATCGACATAAGCAAATAGACATAAATGGGATTTTTAGCTATGCTCATAAAATGAACAGTTGCAGAAGAAAGCGAAGCGAAGAAAAAAATATTGTCAACGTAATTAAACATAGGAAAATCGATGTGTAGGTATTATATTCGATGGGTTATTTTAATATTTGACAACTTGATTAAAGTGTATTTGTATTTATTTCTCAGAAACCAAGAATCATCATCACCAACTAAATCTACAATCACCAAAATTGTTGCTATAAATAAAAATGAAGACGAATTAATGATGTTAAATGCAAGATTGATACAATGGTGTTATTTGAATGTAAATAATGAATTTGCATTTGAAAATCAAAAATTATCTGTTGAATCACAATTGTTGCAAGCCTGGAAGGTTCTATATGAAAAGAGAGTTGGGTTAATAAATAGTTTGAGAAAGTTTGAATTGGAAAAAGATCTTATTAATATAAATGAAACTTTAGAATTTCAGGTTTAAAATATATATTAAATCTTTTTATATAATAAATCATATAATTATTTCAATTGTTAATATGCATTTTTTGTTAATTGATAGAAAAATATATTGACAAGTATTATTCAATATTTGGAAAATTTTAAACCAAATTATGTCGAGTTTGTGTCATCATTGTCTAAAACCATAACAGCGATGCCAATAATTAATATATTAACAGTAGATTTGGGTAAAATATTTTTTAACTTTATTTACTTTGGAAATTAAATTGATGAAAGAATGGCAGAGAGAGAAGATAATAATATTATTTTCACAATATTTACATGTGATAATTTAGCTGAATTGACAAAAGAAATAGATGATTGTCTAAATGTAGCATCTGAATTATTATCACCACAAACTTCAAATATGTCAGAATCATCATTATTGGTAATTAATATTTATACATTGATGTTTATATATATCTTGAGAATTTCAATACTTATGGGTTTTTTTTCTTTTAGGTACAAAATATTGCTGACACTATTCAAAATCTATGTAATGATATCAAAAAAGAGTTTCAAGAATTGACAGAATGTAACAATTTATTACGGGATCTTTATGATGCAGAAATTAATGAGAGCAGTTTGAGAATACGGAAATTGAATTTACTTGAAACTGCAAATTCTTAAATAAATATTTTAAATACTAGATATTTTATTTTTTAATCTTCCTTAATATTATTATTATTAAGTTTATCATGGCTAATATTATAACATAATTGCTCTAAACTTTCAATTAACATAACCATTAAAATACAAAAAAAATTAATCAAATGGCATAAAAATGAAATAAATAATTCAAATCCAATCCATGAATGTTTTTGTAATTTGCCAATAAAACTCAATTTGGCTCTTTTACCTCTAATATAGGTTGCATCAATAATTTCAAATGGGCACTCAACACCAAAATGTTCTTTAGCAATTTTTAATCCTGATGTGAACCCATCTTCATGAAATCCATAATTAGTCCATGCTCCTGCAAAAGTTGTATGTAGGTTTGGTTGATTTTGTATTTTGTAAAGTTTTTGTTGGGATTTGATTGTTTCAGGTGAATATTGTGGGTGTTCATAATGCCATTCACCGTGAACTTTGCTAGGATCTATTTCATCCAATGGATTCAATGTCACCAATACAGGCCCATAAATTTTCTCATCAATAGACTGTAAAATATTCATTGAATAAGTTCTAATAATAATGAAGAAGAAAATAATTAAAATATCAATGTCAATTGATCGACCATCACTATAAATCTAGAATTTACATATTTTACATACAATGACACTTCATTAATATTAGAATTTCCTGTGGATTTGGTAAGATAATTCCAAGAAGAAAATGCCAATCTTCTTTTTGGCATAAACTAAAAATAAATAATTATTGTTATTGACTATCGAGTTAGTTAGTTTACGATGATAATGTTGTTGTTGTTACCTCTAAATCACAATGTAAAACAGCTTTATTTTTATTAAATTTTACACCGCCCAAAACATCAACTTCGTCATCAGTTGCCTCATCGCCTAGTATTTTTAAAGTTTGATCTGCATGTGTTGCAAATATTACATGATCATATTCTTCACAATTAGATTTCTCATCTATTATTTTAATTGACGTTGCTGATCGTTTAACTTGAATCACCTTTGTTGATAAACGTATATCAGGGATTTTTTCTGCTATCACTTCAACATACTTGTGACTATAAAAAAAATCAGTTGATTAATGTAGATAGATTTATAAATTAATTTATTTACGAACGTTAATTTACCTTCCATTTTTCACAGTAAACCATTTTATTCTATGAAGAATCTGAAGCAAACAATGATTATGCATAAATTGAATTAACGTTAATGCTGGAAAATCTAATGAACATTTATCAGGCGGGGTAGACCAGATTGCTGCTGTCATTGGTAAAAGATAATTGTCTCTGAAAGCCTTGGAATATTTATTAATATCCAAATATTCACCTATACTCATTTTTTTGTCCGGATGATCATCTGGTAACTCTAACAAATCTGTTGAATGAAAATTAAATCTAACAATATCATAAATAGTTTGCCACATTTCTAGGCTCAACAAATTTTTTGCTTGACAAAATACACTGATTGGAGTACGTCCTGACCATTCAAATTCACCTTGATTTCTGGAAATTGCAAAACTCATTTTTGAGTCAATAAATTCCACTTTTTTCAATTCAAAGAATTTTAGTAAATTAGGATATGTCACATGATTAAATACAATGAAACCAGTGTCCACTGGTGTAATTATCGGCTCTTTGCAGTTCTTGGTTGATGGAACTATATAGTCAACGGTGTGTGTATGTCCTCCTAAATAATCATTCTCTTCGTATAATGTCACCTTATAGTCTGTTGAATATTCTGTTAATAACCAAGCTGCTCCAAGTCCTGATACACCTGAACCTATGATAGCAACTTTTTTTGCCATTTTTTTATAAACTCTTTTAATATATTATATATATACCAAGAAAATTTTTTAATTTAAAAAAAAAAAAAATATTGTTCATATAAATCGATCTACAATTTTTTTTTAGCAAATTTGTTTAAAAGAGTTAGAAAGGTTGTTACTATCCATACAAATTCGATTAATAGAACATATTAGATGTAAAAGGAATCTGTTAAAGTTTGAAAATAAACATGATTTTAAGCCATGAAAAAAAAACAGCATTTCTTCAAATTCTAATGATAATGATAATAATAATAATTGTGCAATTAATCAATCATTGATCACGAGATATATTGGAAACAAATTATTATTAAACTTATATACTCCATCTAAGAACAACCTCCATTTTTAGAAAAGAATTATCATGTTCCCGACAGAGTTATATATGTACGACTATATATATATATATAATGTTTTTATAATGTAAAACCAATATAATTTTTGTTTATATAAATAAACACAAAAAATTATCAATTTTAAGTCCATATTTTGGTAAAGTTTCTGTTGATTCTATACATAAAAAATGAATTTATGTCTTGATACAAGTTCTAACGCATGATAAATGGAAAATATATATTAATCGTTGCAGATTCTGTTTAAATATATATAATAAATGATATTGACATTTGAAGGATAGATTACTAAAATTTAGAGTATAATAAATAGAATATGATGATGAAATAGTGCATGTACGCAGGTAATGAGAAATAATGAATGGTTGATGTAATGCAATGTTCGATAAATGTTTAATTCTTTCGTTGTAGAAAGTTATATAATAAACATATGATACCATTCAACTTGATCGTGTGAGATTTCTAACTGTTTTTGGTTCAACATTATTGTAGATCATAGTCCCTTAAAACCCCATTTTAATTTTATAATAAAGGTGATCTTCAACGAACCGACAATATTGCTTTAAATAGAGGGATCATCTTAAAAAATTAAAAATTTTCAAGTTTTTTTTGAGTTGAGCTTTAACCATTAAAAGATGTAATCTCTATGATTGTCCGGGGCCCCGTCATAATAATTTCATTTTGTCTAGTCTTCCCAAATAAATTATTTTGTTCAACACTAAAAAACAAATGAGGTAAGGTCCAGTTTTGGTCAAAGATTTTCAGCCCTCTTTTTCAATATTGATAAATCGGCTAAATCGCTAACCCTACATTTCTTTTATCTAAAACTCATTATCATATATATTCTAAAGATGGAAATTTTTTTTATTTCACGTAAACACAATATATCTATTGTGGTTACATATATTTGTAAAATATATATTTTGTAAAATATATTTGTAAATAAATAGCATATATGTATCGAAAAGAATTTATTTATTTATTTATTAACATAGATTAGCAATGGGTAATACTTTAAGCTGTTGTAGTGGGAAAGGAGTCAATAACGATGACCATGAACATAAAGAATTGAAAAGTAATGATTCCCTTAATAATATAATTAACTCGGATAAACCATTACAAAACCAAAGTCCATTAACAACTCCAGCAATGGTAGTGAATCCAACGACAACTCCAGTGACAACAACAACAACAACAAACGATGTGAATTTATCTATAACAAAAGAAGATATTTATAGTGATGAAAGAAGACAAGAATATGGTACTTGTGCAATTTGTAATAGATATAATACATCAAAAGGGCAGTGTAAATCATGCAACCAAAACGATACTCAAGATGTTGTCAAAGAAGAAGTTGATAAACCACCAGGTGGAAATAAATTGCTTTATAAGGATTCCTTTGTTTTTAATATTATTATTTATGTTATTATTTTATCGGATTTAATTAGAGGATCTTGACAATCAATTCGGAATGGAATTGCCTAACGAAATTAAAGGTGAGAATTACGAAGGAATATATATAATAATTTTCAATAAAATATTTAACACACATTTTATTTATTTTTTATAATTAAGAGGATCTTGATAATCAATTTGGAATAGAGTTACCTAATGAAATTAAAAGTGCCGAGGGCAATGAAGGTGATGATAAGCTACTAGGTTGGTGCAAGATTATTTATGTAAAATTAATTTGTTAATAATTTTAATAAAATTTTTTTTGAAAAAGATAAAGTTAAGGATAATGATGGTAATGACGAACCACCAGGTAAACAAGTCAATGAGTTATAATTAAAATAGCAAATTTAATATAAACTTATTAAATCACGAAGGAATATATATAATAATTTTCAATAAAATATTTAACATTCATTTTTATTTTTTTTTTATAATTAAGAGGATCTTGACAATCAATTTGGAATAGAATTACCTAATGAAATTAAAAATGACGAGGGTAATGAAGACGATATTAAGTTATCTGGTTGATACAAGATTATTTATGTAAAATTAAATTTGATAATAATTTTAATAAAATTTTTTTGGAAAAAAAAAATAGAGGCTGATAAAGTTAAGGATAATGATGTTGATGAGGAACCACCAGGTAAATGAGTTAATTAATTATAATTAAAATAGTAAATTTAATACAAACAATTATATATATGTGCACTTTTTTTATTTTAGAGGATATTGATAATCAATTTTCAATTAAGTTGCCTGATAATATTGATGACAATGAGCCTCCAGGTAAAATATATTATTTATTTATTAAAAAAAAAAAAGGATTGATTTTTATTTTAGTTAAAAAAAATTTTTTTTTTGATCAATTTTCAATAGAATTACCCGTTGAAATCAAAAGTAATGGTGGCGATGAAAAACGAGTTGTTGAGGATGATAAACCCCCAGGTTAGTAAATTTATTAATTAATAGTCCATTACTAGTAGGTGTAATAATTATTTCATTCAATAATAATAATAATAACATGTTGTTTTTCTATATATGTGTCTTTATGTAGAAGATATTGATAATCAATTTGACATAGAATTACCTGTTGAAATCAAAAGTAATGATGGTGATGAAAAACGAGTTGATGAGGATGATAAACCCCCAGGTTAGTAGTTGTAATAATTATTTCATTCAATAATAATAATAACAATAACATGTTGTTTTTCTATATATGTGTCTTTATGTAGAAGATATTGATAATCAATTTGACATAGAATTACCCGTTGAAATCAAAAGTAATGATGGTGATGAAAAACGAGTTGATGAGGATGATAAACCCCCAGGTTAGTAAATTTATTAATTAATAGTCTATTACTAGTAGTTGTAATAATTATTCATTCAATAATAATAATAATAATAATAACATGTTGTTTTCCTCTATATGTGTCTTTATGTAGAAGATATTGATAATCAATTTGACATAGAATTACCCGTTGAAATTAAAAGTAATGATGGCGATGAAAAGGAAGGCGATGATTAATTATAAATAATTTGTTGATAATAATCAAGACATTATTACTATGATGATTTATCTTTAATAGAGGATATAGATAGGTAATCAAATTTGAAATGCAATTGCTAATGGAATTACCGGCGGAAATATAATTATAAGAATTACAATAATATTTAACCTATTCATTTATCGTTTTATAATTAATTTATAAGCTTATTTATTTATCATAATTTCATATATTTATATATTTGTATTTTTATTATGTATTTAATTAATTAATATGTATTTTATATTTTATTAGATCAGAGGAAATAAATAATAATAATAATAATAATAATAACAATAAAATGATTTTATTGGTACTATAGGTAGAACAAGTCTTTTTTCTAGTTGTCCTGAATTGAGGTTTTCAGAATATATTTTTAATCTTGCCCTGAAACCATGTCGGGGAGCTCTAGGAAAGAGTTTATCCAAACCTATCGCGACAGTACCCCTGGAGTAAATACCATCACTGATTGGGATGTTAGATACAATGATATGGCGCAGGTAACATAAAGACTGTTATGAAAATGTGATGGAACAGTTGTTTATTATATGTGGTTTTTCAATAGAAGCGAGGAAATGATTTGAAAAAAAGATCTGTATTTTACTATTGATTTTGAATATATCTCGAAATTTTATTATGCAAAATGGGCATGGTTCCTAAAAAATTTATAACAGTTATCACTAGACAGGACACCGAAAACTATACCGATAGGTCAGTAATAGCAACAAAGAATCAGGGTTTCTATTCGAATAATGTTTATTCGAATGATTAACGATTCGTAATTAATTTTGAGTATTGAATAAATTTTAGCCATAATATACGTGTAAAATATGGTGCAAGCATCTTACATAAACGTTGAGCATATTTATCATGTCTTTTACATCGCATAGTGATAGGTAATTATTATAAGATTCTTTATCATGATAATAAACAAACGATTGGTATATTTGTTTTGCATGATCATTATTAACGTTAAAACAATTACAAGAAGTGTCGAAGCAATTTAACCATTGAAGATTTTTCTCTCTCATGAAAACTGCTCTGGAAACGATCCAGCATGAAACTTTTTATTGATTATAGATATTTGGAGCCTGAATTCTCAAAATTTTCTTTGGTTAATCTGACTGCACATCCTGATGGTATATATATAAAAATGAACAAATCGAAACAAAATAAAAGTTTTTGAATTTTTAGTTGATGATCACATCCATATTAGGTAACCCAATGTTTATTCTTATTGCCGATTTTACTATTTATGGAATGACTAGGAAATATCACATGACAAAACAAATTTTATTGCATTTTTGATTGGAAATTTTTTCCCAAAATTCGTCGCCGTGGCGCAGTAAGTTGCGGGATGCAAATAATTTTCAGGGTGGGAGTATTAATGAACAGAAACATTATTTCAATAATGGTTATCAAAAGCAAATGCACCAATCATTTGTTAAAGAATCACCAAAATTTAGATTCCAAGTAACACAAATTCGTGTAATTCTTTATCTCATTCAACACTTTAAGGATAATTCATTTTAAATTTCATAGGAAATTAATTCATGTAAATTCAAAAATTCAAATAAAAATTCTTATATATAATATTTAAAAAACAGCTACAATTCTTTCCTATTAATCATTATTAATATAAAAAATGATGAAAATCATGGTCCTTGCATAATTATTAATTGCAAAAATACTGAGGTTAAATTTAAGACTATGACAGGTCTTGCACTTAATAAATCACAACAAAGCCCAGATTGTGGAAGCATGAATTATTTTTTTTAAAAAAAAATCAAATTTGTCATATTCATTATATGAAATATGTAGAGTTTAACAAGAAAAAATTAAGAAGCAATAAAATCTATGAAGAAATTTCCAAAAATAATGATAATATAAAAATAAATGTTACTGAAAATGGTGTTCTTCCATCAAAGGAATACTTTGGTTCATTAATTTCAAAAATTGAAAATTTAGAATCAACAATTGAAAAAAAAGTAATCAAATCAAAGAAATTGAGAACTTAATTGATGTTAGTAATGTTTATTTAACAGTTCAACAACAATCAGAAAAAAGTGGGTATAGTAATTATGTTATTTTTTATCATTAAATTGTGTTACTTGTATTGATTGTATTTTCTATTTATAGGTACATTATCATTTGTTGATAAAATAGAATCATTAACAAATGTTCTTATGAATAACAAAGAAAATTCAAAATGACATTGTGTTGGATCCTGCAAATTTTTGTAGATTAAGGAACCAAAATTAATAGGATTTTTTGATGAACTAATAAATATCATTCAAAAAAATCATTCTCATTTAAATAAGGAATCAACAAAAAAGGCTATTGTAGGTTATTGCTACCTTTTAGCCAGTATAAGAAATAAATTTGTGAATAATTTTAAACTGGATCTTGGGCTCTATCTAGAAGCACATGGAACAAATGCTGCGGCACTTGACACTTTGTCAAACATGGGTATCTCAGCTTGCTATAAAACAATACAAGGTTATATAAAAAAAAAAATTTGCCAAAAATCATCAAAAAATGATAAAAGATATTTTTTAAAAAATTTACAATACATGCATTGTTTTAATATTGATGATTATCATTCAATCCATGGGTGGAGAAAACCTGATTCGGCATCATTATCTTCAGAAACACATATGGCAACATGTGTTGCTAAAAAAATTGAGAATGTTCTTGCAGTTCCTGCTAAATTTAATAATATACCTATTATAAATCCTAAAAATATTGATGATTCATTAATTAACACTAACTAATTAATGAATATATGGGGATTTTTGATATAAGTCACAATGATATAAAATCATAGTGGATTAATAATAAAATTCTTGATGATAAAATTTTTGATTGTGTTGAACTTTCAACAGTTCATATATATGATGCAGATATTGAAGGAAAAAAAGAAAAAAGATCTATGGAATCAATAAAATTAATTGATATAAAACAACAAAGCCTTTGTTCCTTAAGAGATTATTTATTAGCCAATTAAAATGATAACAAATATAGATGGATTATTAGAGTTTATTAAAATTTATGTAATACCAGTAATAGCTGATTTTCCAGGACAACTTTTTATTAGAAAGGCTATTACATTGTATATGAATTATCAATTAAGTGATTTTGAAGGTATTCAGAATATTGTTCCAATGTTGAATCCACTGCATGTTACTTTAAATTCAAGAGAAAATGTTATTCATATACATTATGATTTCTTCAAAAAACTGTTTTGCACTGTATTTGAAAAGAAAAAATTTGCACAAAAACCTAAACCATGGCGCATTAATCTTCTTCTCCAATTGACTCATGATGCATGGTTGAAAATTCCAAAAGATATATTCATATCATCTATAAATATCAATAGTTATCACTTGGTCTTGATATTAGCAATGATACAGAGACTATGTAAACTAAAGAATTGCCCAATCAACTTCAGCTGAAGCTTTTCATATGGAAGAAGTAATCATAACAACAAAAAATTATGATACAAAAAATGATGGGCTATTAATAATAAAAATAATAATTGTCTAATAATAAAATTTTATAATGTATGCATGACATTGTAATACAAAAATAAAAAAATAAAACTACTATTTTTTCGTCTTTGATTATATATATATAATTTTAAAAAAATCTTATTGTTTTAAATTCTTACCTATTTGATTTAGCATTCAGACAAAATGACAAAAATAACGACCAAAGAATTTCCTGAATTTGATAAAAAACTAAATGAACTACTTGAAAGAAAACCGCCTGGGACTAGTGCTTCAAAAATAAAAGACCTAACTAAAATAGCTCTTAATACCCCAAAGGTATGAAAAAATATGTTATTTAAATGATGAAAAACATTGACAAATTCATTCATCAAAATCAGATGTATTTTAAATTTTAATTAATTATATTAATCAATTCATAAATATATTTAAGGGAAAGAACATTGATTAATTTATTTTTCTTTTCTTTTTTTTTTTTTTAAAAAAAATATTAATTTTTAATAATATATAGCAATACAAAAATATTGTATACAGTATACAAAAATTCATTCAAAGATGTCCATCTGATTACAAATTGGGAGCATTATATGTGTTAGATTCAATATCACAATCAGCTCTCAAAAAAAAGGTATTGGTAATGTCAAAAAAAGTTGATGACATCTCATCAAACACAAACACATCTCAATCATCTTCACCATCATGGACAGGCATAGAATATCTTGATAGATTTGAGAAACTATTGGAGGAAATGTTCACCCATATAATGCAATGTCCAGAACATGATAAGGTATGAGTCTTTTAATAAATCATTACCATTATTATTATTATTTATTGTAATTGGTTGGTTATTATTGTTATTTATGAGCGAGAAAGAAAGATCCAGGGGGGTCAAGACAATGATAAAGTAATAATAATAATAACAATACAAGGGAAGCTTTTTGATAGATAAAACCTTTTTATCTATTTAAATGTTGAGTGATTGGGAGAGAGAAAGAGTCATCAATAATTGTGATTCGTCAACACCAGAGAAAGTTTATAATTTATTATTATCATTATCAAGATGAAATAATTTTTAATCAATATTAGGAAGAATAACACTTGATTATAGTAGATGTATATTCAGATATTAATAATTCAAATCTTTATTTATAAAAAATTTTTTTGGAAGATTAAGGAAAACAATTTAACAATTTACATGCTATGTGTGATTTAATTATTCCTATTAAATATTATACAATAATTTCAATAATGAATATGATAACTCTGTGATCTTTTGAATATAATAAATATTTATTAATTAAAAACTCGTACATATAATAAAAAAAACTTTTTTACAGGACAAAGTGGAGCGTGTGCTTGACCTATGGTATGACAAAGAAGTTTATAACAATGAGGTTATTCAAAGGATAAAAGACATCTATTTTAATCAAATCACTCTGATCACTCAATTGGTTAACAGTGTTAATGAGACAAAATCAGTAATTGTTTCTTCTTCTAATAATGGTCAGTTAAATATAAAGGAAAAAAGACAATTTTAATCATATACCTTAGTTTATTATTTTCATTGTTTATAACTTTGGATTGAACAATATGTATATTATTTTATTAAAAAAAAAAAAGGAAAATTATAATGAACATTTACAGTTGGAAAAAAATCTAAAATTTTCAATTATTATATTTATTTTTAATAATAATAATTATTATTATTAGTAATTAATCCCATATCATCATCATTGCCTTCATCATCATTATTGCTCCCATCATCATCATCTACAGATCCTAAAAATATGAATCCCACAACAATGGATTCCTCAGCATTATTGGCCACTTTAAATAATCTTACACAGGGAACTTTAAACATACCCTCTTTTCTATCATCTAACCCAATAATATCAAATACATCAATGCAACCTAATGCACCAACACCTTTCAATAATGTTCCTGTCAACTCCAATCAACCTCCTCATCCAATTCCTCCGCCTCATCAAATTCTACAGCAACAACAACCAGAATTACCTATCACATCATACACTGCAAATATTACACCATTATCAACAAATAATAATAACTATGTACACTCACCAACTGTTCAAAATTCCAAATATTCAACAACAACTAATGATAATAGCAGTGGCAGCAATGATAGAAATATGCCAGAACCAAATAATCCTTTAGAGTTTGATTATGATGATAGTACACCATCAAATCAACAACACAAAAAAGATATTACCACAAAACAAACTCCATCAGATCCTAATCAACTAATAACTAGACCACATAAAAATCAACATCAACAAATCTCACCAGGTAATATTCAACAACCTAGTCCATCATTTCCTTTTAATCCATTACAACCTTGGACATCACCAATTGGTCAACCATCACAATTACAAACAAATGTTCCACCACAACAATTTCATGCTATGCCTTGGAATAATAATGGTGCTCAACAAAATCTTATGCAACCTGCACCATGGAACTCAAATTCTTCACAACAACCAAATGTTCCTTTTATAACACCTCTTGGATATAATGGTCCACCAACATCTGTCCCACCAGTATCACAACCTGTTTATTCATTACCACCACCCGCTGCTACTAATGCTTCTGCTACGAGTAATATTACTGGTGCTGCTGGTCCTAATCCACCTCAACAGCAGCCTGGTCAACTATCTCCCTCAGGTGTTCCATTAATAGCAGGATCAATTCAACCAACTTCTCAAATTTCAACATTTACTCCAATTGCTCCAGTTACTCAAACAGTAACATATCAATCATCTCCACAACAAACACCAATACCACAAGACATATGTCTTGTATATGAAGATCAAAGTGTTGGAATGAAATATATCAAAGGTAATGAATATAAAAAATAAAAATTTTTTATATACTAATTTTAGTTTTGTTAAAATTAAAATAGTTGTAAGTCGGACACTTTATGTTGGTAGTGTTTCAGAAGATATGCCTAAAGATGTTATGCAAGAAATGTTTAAAAAATTTGGTTCTGTCGCAAGTGTTACAGTATGAATATACATATAATTTTTTTTTTTAAAAAAAAAAATTAAATTTATAAATGAAAATTTTTGACATTAAATTAGATTAATTATGATAAAAATCATGCATTTATAAAAATGGATACACGTGCAGGAGCAGCCCGCGCAGTTAGTAATATAAGAACAAAGATGAAGGTAAATCATAAAACCAAATATAAATAGATAGAGATAAAAAGTATACTTTATATATATATCTGTTTTAATTTTTAATTAGATTCGTTGGGCAGTAGGATTTGGACCTAAAGATTGTTTTGATTTTGCAACTGGAGAATCCTTAATTCAAATTAGCAAATTGACAGAAACTGATAAAAAATGGTTGATTACTAGTAAACATGGTGGCACGGGCGGAAGACCTATTGTTGGTGGAGTGGTAGTGGAAGAACCAGATATAATTGTTGGCGAGGGACTATCATGTGGATCCATTAATAAAAAAATGGGATATTTATTTGACAATTCAAAAAATGATCGTATAATGTTTGAAAAAGATGAGGAGGTTAAAAAATTCTCGGATGATTCCGATTTTAATAATTGAATCTTCGTGTGCTTTTACAATTTTTTTTAAAGCATACTTCTGTTTTATTTTATTTTATATATCCTCACTCTAATTATATGTGGATCCATTAATAAAAAAATGGGATATTTATTTGACAATTCAAAAAATGATCGTATAATGTTTGAAAAAGATGAGGAGGTTAAAAAATTCTCGGATGATTCCGATTTTAATAATTGAATCTTCGTGTGCTTTTACAATTTTTTTTAAAGCATACTTCTGTTTTATTTTATTTTATATATCCTCACTCTAATTATAATTTATTTATGATTTAGCAAAATAAAAAAATTTATATTAAACATTGATCGATATTAGTGTTGGTTTCCAAAATTAGAGAGTTTCGCAACCATGCGAAAGTCAAAAGATTTCGCCATAAGTCGAAACTAGTTTTGATTTTTGACTATTGACTTTTGATTTAGTTTTGACATATAACTTTTAATTTTAGTTTTGACTTTCGCCTCTTCAAAATAGTTTTGGCAACCAACACTAATTGATATATAAAATTTTCGAAAATTTTGAAGATACTTCAATTACAAATTAAACCTGGTTGGAGGGTTTTAACAATATCCGTAATAAAAAATGTTTTTCATGGTTTGAAATATTATAAACAAGTATTGGTCAATGACGAAAAAAGGTTTATATGCTAATTTTACAATATTATAGTAACATGCTATAAACAAGTGTACGCAATATGAGCTTTGCGAATTCGTGAAATACATACTTTCCTGCAACAACATAATAATGTTCAATTGTATATCTATCTTCAAGTAGATTTTCTGTATTGGAAATCTACACACTCTCCGTCATCTAATCTCGTTGTGGACACTCTACTTGAAGTGTCAATGTCTATTATTATTGTTGTCATTATAAACAAAAGTTGAGGAGATGTAGATAATAACTCTTAGAATTTCGATATTGTTTTTTCCTAGATTCACGTTGCAAAAATGATGAAGGCAATTCAGACCCAAAAAAAACAATCAATTTTTAGGCACTATGGAAGATGAGAGAGTTGCAGAAAAAATAAGAGATCCTGAGGCTTATTATAGAAAATGGAATAAAATTCCTAAGGCTCAATTAGAAAGCCAACTTAATAAACTTAATAAAAGAGAGAAAGTTTATTGAATAGGTGGAATATTATTGTGTTTCTTATGTGTTATTTTAACTGTCAAAATAATTAAGATTAGGAAAAATAAAAGTTAATCATGACATCTAACATTTTTTATTTAGTATAAAAACTATTTAATTACATTTTACGCTGGCTTGGGGCAATTAATACCTTTGTATTTATCTTTCACAAATGGGTGAATATTAATATAAAGGTATTCTTGTCTTTTATAGTCCAAAACAGGTATATTAACACTAAAATAGATAAAGATTTAATTTCTTCAAAAATATCTGTTTTTTTGGTTTTCAATAAATTGAATCCAGTAAAAGGTCCATTAGCAATCTCCCGAGCTTTAACTACACCAAGATTGGATGCTTCAAAAAGAAAATATTGATATTTCTGTATACTTGGTAATTAAAATAAATTCAAAATTGCTTTAATATCTAAGTATTGAAAACCTTTTCCGGTGAATTTTGATAACGTAAAAATAAACGTTAACATAAAACATTGATTCATTTTGTCAACAATCACTTCAACTGTTGTTTCGTTAACAAATGGCTCGAATTTAAGAAGTTGGAAGCAACCATTTGAAATAGTCTAATAAATTAAATCGTACTACTCGAAAATGTATTTAAAGGGTTGGTTTTCGACTTGGTTGAAGAATAACTCTCTTCCTAACTCTTCTCTTGACCATATCTCTCGATATAACCAAAATAACTTTAATATAACGAATGCCAACATTTAAGATATACGATTCGATTAAGACAAAATATAAACGATGTATGAAAAAATCAAACAAATTTATTTAATAAAAAAAATTACAAATTTTTTTTTGCATGTCCTAATAAAATTTTCCATTGTTGCTGCATCATTTATTGCTGATTCAACGTTACCCAGATCATCAACTGTATTTTCGATATTTTCGATAAACTCATTTTCGTTTAATCTTTTCGTTATACTTTCTTTTAGTGCGTTGACGTTTTTTTTGATTTCGAATTCAAGATAGTGCAAGATATCAAACGTTTAGATTGGCTCCTTTGTAGACAATGATTGTGATATATGCACTATAATTATTCAAGTTAGCATAGTAGATGGTTTCCTAGAAGTAACAAAGCCTCTTGGAAGGTGACGATCGGTTATTTCGTAAACTAAAGAATGCAATTGACACCATCAGATGAAGTTTTAGTAATCAAAGGATACTGATTTCATGCTTGATATAGTGATAGTACCTACCGAATCTATATAGACTGCAAGGTCGAACTTAAAAGAGTTAATTTTTGTATTATTAAGAAGATCATTACGTTTAAATGGCCGAGTTGCTAAATAGAGTTGGTCAAAAAACCTGGTTCTATTTCTTGAAACAATCTTCGTATTTCATTAAGATCGTATATAGGACCTTCTTTATTTGAGCATTCTCTTTCATAAAAGATTTTGATCATCATCTTCATGTTTGCCTTTCTCAATATTTTCAGTTGTTACATTCTATTTTCTGTTTTTTTTTTTTTGGTCTTATTTCATGTTAGTAACGGCAAAATCTAATCATTATAATCAGGATCTTTTAACACTTCTATCTGTTGCTTCCGTTGTTGCTGTTGATAAACGGAGGAAGACAACATCAAACGTGTATGTGAAGAGAAAATTTGACCGACCAATTAATTAATGTTTTGGACAAGGAAGAAGATAATGCTGAAGATATCCATGAAAAATTTGTTATAGTTGATGATGATGATGATGATAATGATAATAAACTGTGAAATAATCTTGATTCTATACTCCTCAATCTTTTAGTAACTTTTGTGTTTTTTATTTGTGTTGTTGGATGATGATGATAAATTCCTTGGATTTAAGAATGTCTATTTGCAACAATAGCTTCTCGCTTCTCACCAACATACAAGCCTTCAGGATCATGAAACGTGATACTTTTGCTCGTGTAATCTGCTACTGATATCTCCACATTTTTTTATCCTTGTCTTCTTTCAAAAAGCATTGTACATTTGGCGTGAAATCTTAAACATCATAACTTCATAACCTCTTCAGAAAATGTCATTGCCAACAGCTAGGATTCTTCAGACCATTGATGTGTATGTCGAGTTTGATTGCTTGGTAAACTACTAACTAATAGATAATATAATTAATTCATTGAAATATTATCATTAGTGATTACTTGCAGCAAAAAACCTACTTTAATTTTGGCATCAAAAAAAAAGATCACACGAACGAATATACACAACCTTTAATTATAAAACATCTTGAATTCTAAATAACTGAATTCTCTCATTTAGCTGAAACACCACCTCGCCAGAGACTGTTTCATTAGTTTTGTGGCGATTTTTACCAATCTGATCATGAATAAAATTGATGACATTTTTGACGATGATAAAATAATAAAATATTACATTTATTGTCATTTGGTGCTAGTATTTATAACTTGAATCAACAATAAAGTAGATTTACAATCAACATCACGAGAAATTAAATTAAATGCAGCTATGATCAACCAAATTTGATTAGCTTTAATTATGCAAACACTTTATTCTACCACTTTGGTATTATTAATTTATTGTGATCTACCAAATTAATATTAAATCCAATATTCAAATTTTTATCATATGTATACGTGCAAACACATGCACAAATGAGCAAAAAAAAAAGTGGTTTAGTTTTTTATTTTTTTTTTGTACAGTGTGTTACAAAAAAAATTGGAAATTTTTAAATGAACATTGTGAAACAACTACTGTATTAGTTCGCGTGAAAAATGGCTCATTTGATAGTTTAAAATAATAATTTTTATTGATAAGATTTTAATAAGAAATCCTTTCGCCATTATTTTCAATGACCAGTTCACATCTCGATTTCATTGAATGAATTAAACTAATTAGAAGTGAATTAGGAATTGCATCCCACTCCTCAGCCATAAACTGCACCAATTCCGCCAGATTTTTTGGCATTCTCTTCTCCACATTCCTCTTAACAATAGCCCACAAATTTTCTATTGGGTTTAAATCAGGACTGTTGGATGGCCAATCCATAACTTCAGGAAAGTTTTCTTGAAGAAATGTTTTGGCTCAGCGGCTTGTATGTTTGGGATCATTATCCTGTTGAAACTGCCAATCATCCCCTAACATTCTTTGGATCTCTGGGCGATGATTCTCCAATATTTCAACATAAAATTCTGCATTCATAATTTGTTGGAAGCAAAAAAGACTGGTCTTTCCATGGATGCAAAAGCCACCTCAAGCAAAAATTTTGGTGCGATCTTTTGGCATTGGGCGAATGGGGTCTTACATTCTTATACCATCCTTCAATTGTGTTTCAGTAAAGCTGGAAAGCTGTCTCATCCAAAAATAGTGGTTTCCCCCAATTATCATTAAGATGATTTTGTGCCCACTCCACATGACATTCTTTATGCCTTATTGTTAGCATTGGGGTGGCTCTTGGCAAATTTTTCTTATATCTGATCCTTTCCAAATGCCTTAATACTGTTACATATGAGACCTCTATTCCTTTATTTAACATTTTATTAGCCAAAGACCTCAAAGAAATAGAAGAATCTCTATGAATATATTGTCCGATTGCACACAATGCTTCCGCAGTAATTTTCTTTTTTCTACCATTACCCCTTTATGTTCCACATTACCATTTTTTTTCAACTTTACAATATTAAAATAAATAGTTGAGAGTGGGATGTTCGTAATATTATGTAATTGACAAGCAGAACATATCCCCTGATTCCAATAATATAATAAGGTTGTACGTTGCTGTTCTTTTGTAGATTGTGTCATTTTATTAGCAAATTACACAAAAAAATTTTATTTGATTTGGTTAAAAGATAAAACAGACTAACTCTAATAAAGAAAGGCTTTGGTTTGAATTTTATTTGATGCGGACCAGACCGTTTTTGGTAAAGTTATTAAATTTTTTTTTACATCAAAAAATTTCCAATTTTTTTGTAACACACTGTATATGCAGAGCGCCCCAAAATTTCTTTAAATGAATGTATAATAATAATAATAATAATATGGGGCATACTGCAACAAAACCAGACAAAGTGAACATTGGTATTACCAAAGATTTCAGGGATCAAAATTTAGTAATGTGATTATTAAAATCTTCCATTTGTTATCCTCTTGATATATAGAATTACCTCTATATAAAAATAGTTAATATGAAGCTAATTTACATCAGATCTACTATGGAACCTAAGAATTATAGTACCATTAGAAGTATTTTAAAAAAAGAACAAGGTGAAAAAATTGCTCCTTATATTTTTAAATTAGCAGATACTAAATCCTTGCAAACATATTTAGATAAAGAAAGGATTACCTATGAAATTTA
>CAUDNR010004156.1:67849-97724 GCA_958430865.1 Entrophospora sp. SA101 | reverse complement strand
CATTGTATATGGAATTAAGATGATCTTTGGTATTGACTTTGCTTGGGAAATTGTTGCTATTGATGGAAATGTTGGAAGGCTTGCAAGAAGGGTTTGTATTGATAGTATTTTGTTTGTTATTTTTGTTAATTTTTCAGATATATATATATATATATAATTGATTATTGTTATTCCAGATACATAAAGCACATCTTGTTATATCTCCTATTAAACAATATCAACGCCAAACAGGTGATCACATGAATGTCAGAAACAGTACGAGTAATGACAATGAAAACAATAATAAATCAACCAATCTTCTTAAAATCTCAACATTTGACAACAATCAAAACAATGAAAACTTGGATGATCAGCAATTTTTATATTCACCTACTTCAAGTGAGAATGGTGAATAAATGGTTTTTATGTTTTTATATTTTGAATAAGAATATTTTTTTTTTTTAATAAAACCAAAATAATATTATTTAATATTTTTATTTATAATAATATATCTTTATTTATTTACGAAAATTTTATATAAATGAATGTCAATGTCAGGCGTGACAACACCATAATTTTTTATTATTTATAATTTAATATATTACAAATTTTATTTTGCATATAGCTGTGTTGTGTTTTTAAAATTATTTGTAAATAAATACAAAAAAAAATGAACTTCTATAGCAAAAATAGATTAAAGGAATTCTCATTATCCTGATCAATGTTAACACGACATTAACCAGAACAATCAGAATAATCAGAATAATCATAATAACCATCATCAACGATGGGTTTCTCATCTGTAACTTCATATTTCAAAAATCCTAAACCTTTATATTTAAGTAGCTTGAGGAAGGGAGATTTTCCTATAGCGTTTTGTTTATAATTACTATAACTTAATAGGATAGGCTTGGGACCTAACCACTTTTTGCTTAAATTATCCAATGATTGATCAGAAATATTAATATTATTTCCAAATTTAATCACTCTCAAATGTTTTGGCAGTGTTTGATCCAATGCATCGATTATTTTATCAGCTTCGATCAGAATACCATAAATTAATCTCAGATAGATTTGTTTTAAATAAATACAATTATCAAATATTTTAATTAATTCTTGATGCAAATGATTTGCATAAAAAACTGTTAAATCCTCCAAGTTTCTACAACATTTTCCAATTGAAGAAAGAAGCAACAACAGATCATCATGATCACTTGGAGCCCCACCAATCTCCAGAGATTTGAGTCCATATCCATTGATATCAATAAAAGTTGTCATGCTATTTAACAACTCCCCATCAAAATTTTTCACTGTAACCTCCCGAATATTTGGGAATGAAGCAGATTTAATTTCTTCTGGTACATCGATTTCATCCACTTTACTATTTTCCAAATGTAACGTCTTCAAATTTTTAAATTCTAATATTGCTAAATCCACATGACTAAATCCAGTGCTATGGTATTCAACTATTGAATCAGAATGACTCAATATTGCGTTTTTTAAATGACCCAATTTCCAAAATACATTTGACCTAGATAAATAAAAATGTACTTTTTTGACTTGTTTTTGACTTTTTATTAAATGTGCTATTCCGCTAATATCTTTATTAACACTATTAAAATGTATTCTAAACGTTTGAATATTATCGCATATCTTCGATAATGCGATAAAGAAATTAGGACTGTAATCGTCACTAGTTTCAAATTCTTTAAGATTCTGAAAGCAATCGCGAAAATCAGGATGTTCAGTTATTAATTTAGCTTTAAGAAAAGATGTATTGAGGTATTCAATAGACGAATGACTTATGATAAACTTTACTAATCTATCTCTTAAAGATTCATTTTTATACTTGAGATACATCAACTTATTAAGATATTCGGACATACTTAGATTTAAAGTAGTGGCAAATTTTGCGTAGTTAAATAAAGGAGGTTGTTTGAGCAAAGAAAATGGCAATGAAATATTTTTTTTTGTGAAAAAGTCATCGTCTTCTACTAACAAACAATTAATCAATATCTCCATGCTATCATTACAATGGAATGGATCTTTCCATAAAGTTGGAATAAAAACTTTACTCCACGATTTGCTAACTAAGCTACATGAATAAAGGGTTTCGTAATCTTCTTTAATAAGTTTGAATAGTTCATCTAAAAGTTCCACCGGAAATTTTCCAACCATTTTTTTGAATCGTTTCTTGAATGTTAAAGAGTAAATGAACTTTATTCTTTGAATGTTGAAAAAAAATTTTCAATGTTTCAAAACCATTTTTTAAAAATGGAAAAATAAAATGAAACTTTAATTACGATAAAAACGAATGATTTTTAGCCACAAATTCTAATTAATACATGTCCCCCAACTTGTGGTGTCAATCATGTGATCTGTAATTAACGGGACATCATTAATTTAATATTAACTTGACATCAAAGGTTTAAATCTAAACTTTTCTATAAGGAAAATTCCAAACGCGAATACCAAAGTATGATGTTTTTTGTCATAGAAAAACTCCAAGTTCATAAAGAATTGCAGGTTGCTGACAACCATTTATCGTTGGATTGAGGTATTTGAAAGTGGAGAAGAAAAATTGATCGATTTGGGCATCATCGAGAAACAGAAATTGATAACCTAACACAAGAAGACTCTCACATTTCAATAAGAGCCAAAGAAACTATAGGAATTTCTAAAAAAAAAAATACATGATATCTTACATAATGAATTGAAATGTTAGTAAAGTTTGCAAAAAGTGGATAACTCATTTTTTAAATGACAAAAATGAAGAAAAAAAGAGTGGAATCTTGGTTTCATTATTATACTGTACCAAGTAAAGAAGCAAAATAAAACTTGGGAGAAAATCGATCACAAATTGTTAGAATTGCACAATTCCAAAAAAAAAGAATTTACTGCAATTTTTTTTTTACTTTACAATAGGAGTTTTGGCAAGCCACAGGTTTTTTCAAAATTTAAATTTTTTAAGAGTTGAAAAATTTGTGGTAGGACATACATATATATGACTGTAGCACTGATCACCCATAATTAAAAAATATTAATATACCCATCTTTCTTTATTATTATTCATACCAAGTTTAAAAATCCCTAATCACAATCAGTGATATTGAACAAGAAAAGGTCAAATTATATTACAATATGATTTTTTTAATAATTTGATTCTTTTTTTAAGCATTACATTATAGAGATTTAACCATTTTCATTGTTATATATATATTATTAGATATAAGTCCTCACGATGTATGGGAACGTAGGACTTACAACGCCTCGTGGCTCAGGGACAAATGGCTATGTAGTTCGTAACCTTTCTTTTGTCAGAACTCATAAAGATCCTATTCACTACGAGTCATTAGAAGAGGGTAAAAATAAACCAAGCTCACTTATTCACAGAAAACCAAATCAAGAGATTCTTGAACATGAAAAAAAACGACAGATTGAAATAAAATGTTTGTCTTTCAGAGATGAACTTGAAAGTAAAGGGTACGAATCGTAAAAAGTTTATTTTTAAGCGCATATAATTTAATTTCACCTCAATAATTATGATGCTCATATATATATTTAGTGAGATTGATGAAGATGAGATAGATAAAAAAGTCGAGTCGCATCGTCAAGCTTTGCTTTCTTCAATTGATATTGTTGAAGATAATAAAACGTAGGTTTCGTAAATTTTCTTTCTTTTTAAACTGTAAATAATCAGAACATTTTTTGTGTAATAAATAATTTCATTTAATTGATTTTCCAAATACTTTTACACCAGTTTACAAGAATATCAAACTCATCACCTTACACAAGCAAAAGCTGCTGAAAATGAAAAAATCATGAAGGCTTTGGGGATAGACTCGGGTACTTATATTGAAGGCGCCGCCTTTGATAAAGAATTACAAGAACAAAAAAAACTTGAACGTATTAAACAAAAAGAATTAGAAATAGAAGAGCGCAAAAAAATAAGAGATGAACGACAAAAAAGACTTGAAAAAAGCGAGCGTGAACGGGACGACAAAAGAAATCATGACTATTCTACACAATTACGAAGAGATAAGCATGAGGAAAGAGAGTTGGAAAGAGATGGCGATAAAGAAAAGGATATATTCAAAGAAAGACACAAAGAAAGAGATATAGACAGAGACAGAGACAAGGACAGGGATAGGGACAGGGATCGGGACAGAGACTGGGACAGAGACCGGGACAGAGACCGGGACAGGGACCGGGACAGGGACCGGGACAGGGAAAGATATAGGGAAAGAGACAGAGACAGATATAGAGACAGAGATAGGGACAGGGACAGAGACAGAGACAGGGAGAGGGAGAGAGATAGGGACAGGGACAGGGACAGGTATAGAGACAGAGAAATAGATCTCGATAGTGACAGAGAAAAGGAATGGAAACGATACAAAGAAAGAGAGCGTGAGAGAGATAGAGCAAGAGATAGGGAAAGAGACAGGGACAGAGACAGAGAAAGAGAAAGAGATAGGTATAGGGAGAGGGATAGGGATAGGGGTAGGGATGGGGAAAAGGATAGGAATAGAGACAGAGGAAGGGACAGATATAGCGAAAGAGAAAAGGAAAGAGACAGAGGTAGAGATAGTGAAAAGGGAAAGGAAAAAGAAAGAGACAGTTACAGTGACAGCGAAAGTGACAGTGACAGTGAAAAGGAAAAGGAAAAGGAAAAGGAAAAGGAAAAGGAAAAGGAAAAGGAAAAGGAAAAGGAAAGAAGATACAGTGAAAGCGGAAGTGAAAGTGATTAAAAAAATCAATTCAATGAATAAAAATATACTTAGAAAAAAAATCTTGTTATAACATACATTCGAGTTAATCTTTCAAAATTATATCATGTAACTTTTATTATATTATTTATTATATTAATATACACTAGTAAATTTGATAATTAATAAATAATATTTAACGCCATCATCCAACAGACGATTATGTCTTTGTAGCTAGTTTATTTTTATTATTTGAAATAACAACATATCATGTATTAAATAAACAATTGCAAGGTGTTGTTGCTAACAAAAAAAAAAATTGTTTAACTAAAAAAAAATCACTAAAAGTCGCCTGAAATAAAATTTTCTACTATATGATTAACAATAACGTAATAAAATGACAGCTAAATAAAGTAGCATCTAAATGATAAAAATAATAACTATTATTTGTTAATTTCTTCTCGAATTGATTATACTGATCTGTGAATGTTTTTTAGCCAGATAATTTTTTATTAGTTGAGCATCTAGGTCTTGACCTAGTATCGTTCTAATTAATATCAATCCAACATTCTCTTAGTTGGTCCACATACTTAAAATAAAAAAAGATAAAGATAAAAAAACAGTTTCTTTTATATTTACTTACGATGGTTTTTATTGGTCATTGACTTTTCCTTTAGGACAATGTTTTCTCTTTTCAGATGAGCAATCGTTCTTTCTCGAGATTTAAATAAGATAGTTTTTATCTCACAAAAAATAAGACATTTATTATGCTTCACTTTATTCGTTTCTATTGAATTTCCTCCATGTGAAGAAATTGTAACCCAGCAATAAATTATTATTAGAAGTCATGGATTAAAATTGCACCGAGTCCCTAAATTATAATATATAACATTGTTAATACAATTTTTTCTTTTAAAAGAAAATTATGATATAATCAATCAATTAATCAAATCAGATAAATTGCCAGTGGCATTTTTAATCTTTAACATGTTTAAGAAGACCGTCGTGAATTGTTATCATCATATATTATATAACAAAAAAAATAAAGCAAAACTTAAATTTATTACTCACTTGAAATTCTTGATGATGATAATAAATTATTCCCTCATTCATTATTATCTGTAAAAAAAATTTTTTGAACTGCAGATCGCAGATCATATAATTTGCCAAACCTTGATTTGTGATACGTGAGACAATTGCAAAAATTTCATAATAGAATTTGGCGCAAATTTTTCGCAGATTACTAATTGCCTAAAAACTACTACTTATACGAATCTTATAAAATAATAAGAATCCCAAAGTTTCAATATACAAAGTTTCAAAGGGACTTTCTTATAAAATATTTTATATTAATATGTAGGGACCGTTGGATTCTTAAAATTGCTATATAAAACTTAAGATTCAAGTATAATATTAAGTGGTATATCGTGTAACAATTAGAGATTTTTGTATATGAAATATATGAAATTTTTTTTAATGCTGTGATTTTTTATTTAAACCCAATCAGAATTAGATAATTTGGAATAAGATCGACAAAAATTTGGCAATGAAATAGTTGTTTTTGTGATCTGCAACAGCGTCTACTATGCTTGATAATACAAGTTTCCCTGATCGAAGTCGAAGGAAATATTTTTAATATTCCCTTAGATCTAGATCTGCCGAGAAGCCGAGAAACCGAGAAACACTTATTGTGTTTTGGTAGGTGGTGAGAATCTGAGAAACATTTATGTTTTGAGGTGCACGGGGCCGGTGCCAAGAAGCCGAAAAAACGCGTGCAATACACGTTTTGTAGGTGGTGAGAATCCGAAAAAGCATATTTCATAGGTTGACAAAGCCTAAGAAGTATGTTTTATAGGTGTATGGCTAAAGGGACTTGATTATCAACCGTACTCTTTTTGACCATTGTTGTGGACAAAGTTTGTTATACTTACTTTTCGTCTGTAAAGGTCAGTATGTGTGAAAATTTATTTTATAGACCATAAGTGCTTTTTTCAGTTTTGGATTTGGGCGAACTTTTATAACTGTCTCCGCAATTACAAAATTCTTAATTGGATTCCTGAACTGAGGATGTTTGAGGTAAGTTTTGCCATTGCATATAGTCGAGGTGAAGATTGTTTAACAGATTCTTATGTCACTATCATCTTGAAACAAATACCCTCTTCCATTAAATTTATTATAAACATGCAATTCTAGTATTTCTATATAGTTACGACTATTCATTTTTTCCATCTACTTTTATTAGTGGACCTAGCCCTTTTCCCGAAAAACGCCCCCATACCATTATGCCTCCGCCACCATGTTTCACTGTTGGGACAACATTTTCAATACTGTAGCTGGTGCCGCACATCATTTTGAGTTGAATTTTGGACATCGAGTATGTGATCATTTCTATAACTTTGGATACAAAAAAAAAAAAAGATTTTTAATCCGAGAAACCTTGGCTATGATGTAAAAATGCAGTATTTTTCTAAACAGGACGTTGGTTATGCCACCAGCATTACTTGGAGCAAGATTCTCGTTTAGAAATCAAAACACACCACCACACCATTACCAAGATCACGGCCCGCAGATGTTGTATGTGAAAAACCGCGTAACAAGATTGTTTAGAATTTCCAAATTTCGTATATACTCTTTTAATCAATACGACAATTAATTGTTTGATTCTGAATTTATAAAAAGAAACGTCCATTTACGAGGTTATCGCGAGAAAACAATTTACAAATTATTAAAAACATAAAAATCCAAGGCAAGTTTATCAAACGTTTACTGATTTCTTTACTCATCGATTCTATGATTCCAAAATGCTAAAAGTTACAAAATTCCTTGAAATCATCATTAATACCAAATCATCCAATAATGTTGAAAGTTGTAAATAATATTACTGGGTTCGATGAGTTACCTTTCAGCTCATGCCAGAGTCAATTATATAGAGGCCATAATAGAAATATTAATGTACTACTTGTTGTGTATTGGGAATGAAATGCGAATAATTTCATTAATACACTGCGGCTGTTGAAGTTGGTCATAACAATAATCAAATTTATTAAATAATAATTTTTTAAATAAAAATGGAATAAAGATTATAAAATATATATTTACATTAATTAATAAATAATTGCGCTATATAGTAATATTTTTAGAAAAATAGTTCTATAAATATTATTGTTTATCAGCTGGTACCCATTTTCTAAGTCTAATAGCATGTGTATTAATGAAACCACCAGCATCAGTAGGTGTCAATCCACCATGTTCATCCATTGAGCTTTCTCTCATATCATAAAGTTTAGATCCTACCCCATAGGCTTTGCGGCCTTCAATGATGACATTACCTTTATATAGTTTGATTTTAACTTCACCATTGACATTACGTTGTGTGAATTCAAGTGAATGTGAAAGGAATTCACGTTCAGGTGAAAAGTAAAGGCCATTATAAAGAACTCTGCCATAAGGAATACTAAGATTTACTTCTTTAAGATGACGAACTTGCCCATCAAGTGTAATTCCCTCAAGATCCAAATGTGCAGCACGCAATACTGTGGCCGCCGGTGATTCATAACATCCACGAGATTTCAATCCTATAAATCTTGACTCAACCATATCGACACGACCAATGCCATGACAACCAGCCAATTTGTTTAAATATGTAAATAAATCTAGCGAATTGCTTTTCTCTGTTTTGTCATTATGATTAACAACTTTAACAGGGTTCCCTTTTTCAAAATAAATAGTCTATAAATATGTATATAATTATATTGATTAATATAAATTATATATATACATATTTAAAACGCATAAAAGAAAATATTTAAATCATCTTAAATCATCTTACAATATGTTCAGGTGTATTAGGAGCTTCCTCTGGATCAACAGTCATACTCCACATATCTTTTGGTGGGGTGCATCCAGGGTCTTCAAGTAAACCACCTGAAAACAATATAAATATAAATGCATTTAGTTAACGTTAACAATTTGAATATGTTGATAAAAATTATATATATATATATATATATTCAACAAAATGATAAAGGCGAAGGACCTACTTTCATGAGAGATATGGTACAAATTACCATCTTCTGAATATGATTTTGCAGCTGTTTGAACAACAGGTATATTTTTTTTAGCTGCATAAGCAAGAAGTGCTTGACGACCAGGAAATTTTTCATAGAATTCTAAAAACAGAACTTCCTTGTTAGTTGCTGTTGAAATAACTAAATACTTAAATTTCATCTAAAACTTTAATAATTATTATTAACCTGGCATTCTCCATGGAGCAATAACCTTGATATCAGGGTTTAAAGCATAATATCCTAATTCAAAACGAACTTGGTCATTTCCTTTTCCTGTACATCCATGAGAAACATATTGGCAACCTTCTTGAATTGCAAGTTCAATCTAATAGCCAAACAAAAAATTAAATATCATCAATCGTGTTTAATAAAAATAAAATTAAAAAAGTAGATTGTTTACGTGACGACGAGCAATTGGTGGACGAGCAAGTGAAGTGCCCAACAAATAGATATTCTAATAAGCAAAAAATAATTTGAGCATTAATCAATTTGCAATATATATAATGGATTTTTTAAAAATCAAGTTGAATTTTACCTCATATACTGCATTTGCTTGAATGGCAGGGAAAATAAATTCGTCGATAAAAACACTTCTCAAATCCTAAAAACATTCAAATCAATTAATTAATTGTCACATATATATATAGGTCCATAATAATAAATAATACAATTTCATACTTCAATAAAAACTTTGGTTGCGCCGATTTTTAAAGCTTTTTCTCTAGCTGCGTCAAAATCTTCATCTTGACCAACGTTGGCTAAATAAGCGAGAACCTCATAACCTTGTTCAATAAGCCAAACAAGAATACATGAAGTATCCAAACCACCAGAGTATGCAAGAAGTACACGTCCTTTTGTCATTTTTATTATTATTTGTTATTTATTTTATTATTTATTGATTAATTAAATTATTAGCAATTTTATTGTAAAATTATTTTGAAGATTTTATTTATACGATTTTTTTCAAGGCGAGATTATTCAATCTGATAATCATACACAGATTATCATTATTCTTTTTTAGAATGAAAATAATTTGTGTGATCGTGATATTTGCAATCTAATCAATGATAAAACAGATTTTAAGTTAAACGTCACAATGAATGAGCAGAGGCACGTACACGAATTTATTTGTATTTTAATATCAATATTAATAATAATAAAACAAAAACAGGACAAAACGACGGATTGTTTTTCTTCTTAGGAGCAGTAAACGTCAATTAACACTAAATATTAATATTAAATAGCTTGCTTTTTTTTTAAAAAATATATATTGCAAAAAAAAAAATTTACAAATGCAGTGGCGAGTAGAAAAGATTGATTTGTTCCATAACACGATAAATTAATTTTTTTTTACCGTCTTATCAAATTTGCAACCCTTCAGTATTAACCCTTTCCCAATCTTTTATATTCTTCTAATGCTGCTCTAGAGACCTTTAATTGAGCAGAGTCAAAACTGAGAATATTCAAGTTTTTTAACGAAGGAGCTCGGCTCATTGCAATGTATATTTGTCCTTCAGAAAATATGTTCTCAACAACGCGGTTGGGCTTGTTTTATATATGGCACAAACGGCCAGCAATTTGATTCAATTTTTTGGCTTCCACTAATTACATTGTCAGTGGAAGAGATGGTCTTAATGAAGCACATAGATAAAAAAATAGATAATCTGTTTTTTTTTAACGAAAGAATATTATGAATTTGATCAATTAACATTCCTTCATTTTTATTACTCGAATTTAGAATGCATTTCTTAAACTAAAGTTTAATTCTATTTAAGAAGTTTATTTTTATAAATTAATTAAAATGTTGAAACATTTAACGGTGGCTTTAATTATTTAAATATAAGTTTATCTATCATTATATAAATCAAAGGGACGGAAGGGATGTAATTCATAGTCAGCTTAAGCTTTTTTTATTGGTCCGACATCTTTTCTTCCATCCGTTTAAAAAACTTTTTGGCAGCGCTTAACTTAACGTTAACTTTAACTACTATATCAATATATATATATTTATATATTTATACACAACGCAATCATTTTCGTAACACTTTTTTTTTTTCGAAAAATTCCTTTTTTAAACAATTCTATATGAAAAAAATCTCCTTTTTAAAGTTAAATACGTCGCACTAAATTAAATTCATCATATTCTTTCGTTAAATAGATAATAATTTCTATCATTTATCATTAATAAAATGAATAAAGGTTGAAAAAATTTCGGTCCTTGTATAGTATGTGGTAATCAAGATATGTATTATATAAACTCTATATTATATGATTGTTAAGTATATCAATTAAGGTTGCTTGCCGAAACTCCTCCAGAAATCAATCAGCAGGGTTATACATTAATTGTTTATTAGAGTTTCGGCAGAGTTTCGCATTTTGAGGTTTCGCCATTTTGGCATAGTTTCAACAGGATTTTTAATCTAGTTTTGCCGTGGTTTCAGTAATTACTAAGGAGGTTTCGCCCACGACCTTAATATCAATATATTAATATATTGAGAATTTCCTCATGTCTTTGAGCAAATCTATAATAAACAGAGTTGTTAATGGACGAATATATTTGAATTTCCCACATCTATAATAGATAAATATATTGAGAATTTCCTTGTCTTTGAGATGAAAATAAATTTGAACTTTCCCGCATCTATATATAATAAATAGATTTGCAAATTTATAGTTAACGAATGAATATATATGAATGATTGAGAAAATAAATTTGAATTTTCTTAGTTTTTTTTTTTTGATAACAGTCCTTGGACATGTCCGGGTTATTGATTATGAATAACCTGATCACCAGTTAGCATTTTTTTGTTATTATTATTATGAAAAACTATTATCGCAAATTTTAAAAAGAGATCAGCAGTTGATTTTATCAAATTTAGAAAAAGGTATTACAACAATTAGATAATTCTTTTCTTGTGTGATGGAAAATAAATTTGTAAAGATTACACCTGAACCTCTTATTCTTCAAGATATTGTAGATTTAGTAAAAGATGACAGTGCGGGTGCTATTACTACTTTTAGTGGAACAACTCGTAATACTTTTAAAGGTATAACCAAGTAAATAAATATAAATATAATAAATAAATATATAAATAGTAAATTAATCAATTTATTAATTAAAATTTTTTTAAAAGATAAAATAGTTGTCCAATTGGATTATGAAGCATATATTCCAATGGCAGAAAAGATTTTATTGTCAATGATTGATGAAAGTAGATCAAAATGGAATTTAATAAAAGTGGCAATTTATCATCGTGTTAATACTGTACCTGTTGGTGAAACAAGTGTTATAATAGCTGTTTCAAGCGCTCATAGGCATGAGTCAATTCATGCAGTTGAATGGTTGATTGATCAATTGAAAGATAAAGCACCAATTTGGAAAAAAGAAATTTACAATGATGGAAGTGTTTGGAAAGATAATAAAGCAATCTCTTGACATATATAAATATGTATAAATAAAAATAAAAAGATTTTGAAAATGCTTACATATATTATAATATATATAGTCAGTCAATTAATTGGTTAAATAATAAATTTTATTTAATCAACCAAATACTATATATTATATAATACCTGTTTTCTCTAGTTGTGAAAGTGCATTGATTAAAATTCTCTATTTAATGAGAAAGTGAACATTATGCCACAAAGAAATTTCAGGGATCAAAATTGTTAATGATATTTATGGCTTTATAATGTCTCCCATCCATTTTTATTTTTAACAATTCAATAACCTCCACATAATACTATTAGGTTGTTTGCACATGTCCCAACTTTGATTGATACATTAGATACATCATAATCATCCATAAAAAAAAACATTACAAAAATTTTATAACATTACACATTCAAGTCTATAAAATTTTTTTCTTATTATAACCACCAATTTTATCACCTGACTCTTAGAGGTTATACCCCAAAGAAAAAAATTTTGAAAAAAGTAAACTGACAGAATTAAAGCTAAAGACCTAAGCTTTGTTTATATCAGTTTACTTTTAAAAATTTGAGTTATAAACTATTTTCATATTAATATGTAATCCACTTATTATTACTATTACCCAAAAGCAAGGATGATGATTCAAAAAACCACACTTAACTTAAAAAAATAGTATCATAAATGAATCATGAACTAAGATTGCTATCATTTATATGTAAACAAGATTTTAATATTAATATGGAATTTTTTGTTTTATTTCTAAAAATTAATGTTAGTTTTAACCCATCAATACTCATAGCCTCTAACCTTTTATATTCTTATAAAACCGCCCTATATAGAATTTTTTAATCGAGAATTAAAAAAATATGAATTATTAATAATTCGAATCGTTACGTTTTTTCACATTTTCAAAAAAAGGCATGATTGTTTAAATATTAACAATAAGAAATTAGAAAAAGTCTTCGAAAAAAGCTTGATTGATTCCTTTGGCAATGATGAATTATTCTAAATTGCTGCGTTATTTAGTAGCGGGGAAAGTGATTTCTTCACATTTTCAAAAAAGACATGTTGTTTAACAACAAGGAAATTAATTCCAACTTATTGTGCGTCTTCTTTGATTCCTTTGGCAATAATGAATTAATTCTGAATTGTTTAGTGGTGGGAAAATGTTTTTTCATTTAAAAAATTTTGGCATGATGATCAGGATAATACAACGCGATCAATTTTGTGAAACATTTTTTAATTGAATTTGTTAATTAATTCGTTAACTAATAACGTTAATAAATCATTTGTTTGTATTCAAAAAACATCTGAAAGTTAAACATGTCTGCATAGGTTGTATAGATTTTTTTGGTGAGAAAAATACAAATAATTATTTTTGTCTTCAAGTAAAAACTTGCGAAATAATTTTCTTTAGGGTAGTAAAAAGAAAATCCTGGTGATTTTAATGTGAATTATTCTGTAATTATTGTGACCCTTCTTCTATAGAATGGAGTCGTAAATCAACAGTGGATGTTCATTGTGGTGGAAAATAACTATCTAGCTCAAAAAAGAGTTCATGAAAATAATCAATGAAAAGGCAATCAGCAAAAACACTTCTGCAGAATCTAAAAAAGAAGTAATAAAAAATTCAATTCAATTTGTAAGTGAAGAGTTTGCCTCCTTTTTTAAAAAAAATCTTAAAGAAGGATGAACAATTCCTCGAACATTCCACATTACATCAATTGTATCTACCCTACAGTCTTTCAAAAACATTTGGAATCCTTGATTGAAATTTTTAATACTAAGCGAGTCTGTATCATAATAGATAATCTTGTATATGCAGTGTTTTTAATACAATTTTGTTTATCATCAAATACAAAATTAATCTCTATTTGACTTTTTTTGATTGTGTCAACAACACAATTATTGGACAAACACTTTTTCCTTTACTGCATTCATATAATACTAACATAAATAAATATCTATGGTACAGATCATCTATAATCAATTAATTGCTTATAGTAACGATTGGTCAGCCAACACTTCCAAAATAATTGGCCATCTTTAATATTAAGGGTGGGGTAAATCGGTCACTATCAAAATTAAATAACATAATATTATTAATATTAATGTTAACCGTTTAAGTTCTTGTTAAACGGTTAACAGTGCCAACCTCTAGTTTCTACCCTGGAAATATAACCATTTGCCCTGAAAAGAAAAATATTAATATTAATAGAATTAATTATCTTGCTTTAGGTGCATGATGTCGCGTCGTTTTATAATAATAATTTGTCGATCTTTTTAGTTAGTTATGAATTAATTTGATCGACATAAGCAAATAGACATAAATGGGATTTTTAGCTATGCTCATAAAATGAACAGTTGCAGAAGAAAGCGAAGCGAAGAAAAAAATATTGTCAACGTAATTAAACATAGGAAAATCGATGTGTAGGTATTATATTCGATGGGTTATTTTAATATTTGACAACTTGATTAAAGTGTATTTGTATTTATTTCTCAGAAACCAAGAATCATCATCACCAACTAAATCTACAATCACCAAAATTGTTGCTATAAATAAAAATGAAGACGAATTAATGATGTTAAATGCAAGATTGATACAATGGTGTTATTTGAATGTAAATAATGAATTTGCATTTGAAAATCAAAAATTATCTGTTGAATCACAATTGTTGCAAGCCTGGAAGGTTCTATATGAAAAGAGAGTTGGGTTAATAAATAGTTTGAGAAAGTTTGAATTGGAAAAAGATCTTATTAATATAAATGAAACTTTAGAATTTCAGGTTTAAAATATATATTAAATCTTTTTATATAATAAATCATATAATTATTTCAATTGTTAATATGCATTTTTTGTTAATTGATAGAAAAATATATTGACAAGTATTATTCAATATTTGGAAAATTTTAAACCAAATTATGTCGAGTTTGTGTCATCATTGTCTAAAACCATAACAGCGATGCCAATAATTAATATATTAACAGTAGATTTGGGTAAAATATTTTTTAACTTTATTTACTTTGGAAATTAAATTGATGAAAGAATGGCAGAGAGAGAAGATAATAATATTATTTTCACAATATTTACATGTGATAATTTAGCTGAATTGACAAAAGAAATAGATGATTGTCTAAATGTAGCATCTGAATTATTATCACCACAAACTTCAAATATGTCAGAATCATCATTATTGGTAATTAATATTTATACATTGATGTTTATATATATCTTGAGAATTTCAATACTTATGGGTTTTTTTTCTTTTAGGTACAAAATATTGCTGACACTATTCAAAATCTATGTAATGATATCAAAAAAGAGTTTCAAGAATTGACAGAATGTAACAATTTATTACGGGATCTTTATGATGCAGAAATTAATGAGAGCAGTTTGAGAATACGGAAATTGAATTTACTTGAAACTGCAAATTCTTAAATAAATATTTTAAATACTAGATATTTTATTTTTTAATCTTCCTTAATATTATTATTATTAAGTTTATCATGGCTAATATTATAACATAATTGCTCTAAACTTTCAATTAACATAACCATTAAAATACAAAAAAAATTAATCAAATGGCATAAAAATGAAATAAATAATTCAAATCCAATCCATGAATGTTTTTGTAATTTGCCAATAAAACTCAATTTGGCTCTTTTACCTCTAATATAGGTTGCATCAATAATTTCAAATGGGCACTCAACACCAAAATGTTCTTTAGCAATTTTTAATCCTGATGTGAACCCATCTTCATGAAATCCATAATTAGTCCATGCTCCTGCAAAAGTTGTATGTAGGTTTGGTTGATTTTGTATTTTGTAAAGTTTTTGTTGGGATTTGATTGTTTCAGGTGAATATTGTGGGTGTTCATAATGCCATTCACCGTGAACTTTGCTAGGATCTATTTCATCCAATGGATTCAATGTCACCAATACAGGCCCATAAATTTTCTCATCAATAGACTGTAAAATATTCATTGAATAAGTTCTAATAATAATGAAGAAGAAAATAATTAAAATATCAATGTCAATTGATCGACCATCACTATAAATCTAGAATTTACATATTTTACATACAATGACACTTCATTAATATTAGAATTTCCTGTGGATTTGGTAAGATAATTCCAAGAAGAAAATGCCAATCTTCTTTTTGGCATAAACTAAAAATAAATAATTATTGTTATTGACTATCGAGTTAGTTAGTTTACGATGATAATGTTGTTGTTGTTACCTCTAAATCACAATGTAAAACAGCTTTATTTTTATTAAATTTTACACCGCCCAAAACATCAACTTCGTCATCAGTTGCCTCATCGCCTAGTATTTTTAAAGTTTGATCTGCATGTGTTGCAAATATTACATGATCATATTCTTCACAATTAGATTTCTCATCTATTATTTTAATTGACGTTGCTGATCGTTTAACTTGAATCACCTTTGTTGATAAACGTATATCAGGGATTTTTTCTGCTATCACTTCAACATACTTGTGACTATAAAAAAAATCAGTTGATTAATGTAGATAGATTTATAAATTAATTTATTTACGAACGTTAATTTACCTTCCATTTTTCACAGTAAACCATTTTATTCTATGAAGAATCTGAAGCAAACAATGATTATGCATAAATTGAATTAACGTTAATGCTGGAAAATCTAATGAACATTTATCAGGCGGGGTAGACCAGATTGCTGCTGTCATTGGTAAAAGATAATTGTCTCTGAAAGCCTTGGAATATTTATTAATATCCAAATATTCACCTATACTCATTTTTTTGTCCGGATGATCATCTGGTAACTCTAACAAATCTGTTGAATGAAAATTAAATCTAACAATATCATAAATAGTTTGCCACATTTCTAGGCTCAACAAATTTTTTGCTTGACAAAATACACTGATTGGAGTACGTCCTGACCATTCAAATTCACCTTGATTTCTGGAAATTGCAAAACTCATTTTTGAGTCAATAAATTCCACTTTTTTCAATTCAAAGAATTTTAGTAAATTAGGATATGTCACATGATTAAATACAATGAAACCAGTGTCCACTGGTGTAATTATCGGCTCTTTGCAGTTCTTGGTTGATGGAACTATATAGTCAACGGTGTGTGTATGTCCTCCTAAATAATCATTCTCTTCGTATAATGTCACCTTATAGTCTGTTGAATATTCTGTTAATAACCAAGCTGCTCCAAGTCCTGATACACCTGAACCTATGATAGCAACTTTTTTTGCCATTTTTTTATAAACTCTTTTAATATATTATATATATACCAAGAAAATTTTTTAATTTAAAAAAAAAAAAAATATTGTTCATATAAATCGATCTACAATTTTTTTTTAGCAAATTTGTTTAAAAGAGTTAGAAAGGTTGTTACTATCCATACAAATTCGATTAATAGAACATATTAGATGTAAAAGGAATCTGTTAAAGTTTGAAAATAAACATGATTTTAAGCCATGAAAAAAAAACAGCATTTCTTCAAATTCTAATGATAATGATAATAATAATAATTGTGCAATTAATCAATCATTGATCACGAGATATATTGGAAACAAATTATTATTAAACTTATATACTCCATCTAAGAACAACCTCCATTTTTAGAAAAGAATTATCATGTTCCCGACAGAGTTATATATGTACGACTATATATATATATATAATGTTTTTATAATGTAAAACCAATATAATTTTTGTTTATATAAATAAACACAAAAAATTATCAATTTTAAGTCCATATTTTGGTAAAGTTTCTGTTGATTCTATACATAAAAAATGAATTTATGTCTTGATACAAGTTCTAACGCATGATAAATGGAAAATATATATTAATCGTTGCAGATTCTGTTTAAATATATATAATAAATGATATTGACATTTGAAGGATAGATTACTAAAATTTAGAGTATAATAAATAGAATATGATGATGAAATAGTGCATGTACGCAGGTAATGAGAAATAATGAATGGTTGATGTAATGCAATGTTCGATAAATGTTTAATTCTTTCGTTGTAGAAAGTTATATAATAAACATATGATACCATTCAACTTGATCGTGTGAGATTTCTAACTGTTTTTGGTTCAACATTATTGTAGATCATAGTCCCTTAAAACCCCATTTTAATTTTATAATAAAGGTGATCTTCAACGAACCGACAATATTGCTTTAAATAGAGGGATCATCTTAAAAAATTAAAAATTTTCAAGTTTTTTTTGAGTTGAGCTTTAACCATTAAAAGATGTAATCTCTATGATTGTCCGGGGCCCCGTCATAATAATTTCATTTTGTCTAGTCTTCCCAAATAAATTATTTTGTTCAACACTAAAAAACAAATGAGGTAAGGTCCAGTTTTGGTCAAAGATTTTCAGCCCTCTTTTTCAATATTGATAAATCGGCTAAATCGCTAACCCTACATTTCTTTTATCTAAAACTCATTATCATATATATTCTAAAGATGGAAATTTTTTTTATTTCACGTAAACACAATATATCTATTGTGGTTACATATATTTGTAAAATATATATTTTGTAAAATATATTTGTAAATAAATAGCATATATGTATCGAAAAGAATTTATTTATTTATTTATTAACATAGATTAGCAATGGGTAATACTTTAAGCTGTTGTAGTGGGAAAGGAGTCAATAACGATGACCATGAACATAAAGAATTGAAAAGTAATGATTCCCTTAATAATATAATTAACTCGGATAAACCATTACAAAACCAAAGTCCATTAACAACTCCAGCAATGGTAGTGAATCCAACGACAACTCCAGTGACAACAACAACAACAACAAACGATGTGAATTTATCTATAACAAAAGAAGATATTTATAGTGATGAAAGAAGACAAGAATATGGTACTTGTGCAATTTGTAATAGATATAATACATCAAAAGGGCAGTGTAAATCATGCAACCAAAACGATACTCAAGATGTTGTCAAAGAAGAAGTTGATAAACCACCAGGTGGAAATAAATTGCTTTATAAGGATTCCTTTGTTTTTAATATTATTATTTATGTTATTATTTTATCGGATTTAATTAGAGGATCTTGACAATCAATTCGGAATGGAATTGCCTAACGAAATTAAAGGTGAGAATTACGAAGGAATATATATAATAATTTTCAATAAAATATTTAACACACATTTTATTTATTTTTTATAATTAAGAGGATCTTGATAATCAATTTGGAATAGAGTTACCTAATGAAATTAAAAGTGCCGAGGGCAATGAAGGTGATGATAAGCTACTAGGTTGGTGCAAGATTATTTATGTAAAATTAATTTGTTAATAATTTTAATAAAATTTTTTTTGAAAAAGATAAAGTTAAGGATAATGATGGTAATGACGAACCACCAGGTAAACAAGTCAATGAGTTATAATTAAAATAGCAAATTTAATATAAACTTATTAAATCACGAAGGAATATATATAATAATTTTCAATAAAATATTTAACATTCATTTTTATTTTTTTTTTATAATTAAGAGGATCTTGACAATCAATTTGGAATAGAATTACCTAATGAAATTAAAAATGACGAGGGTAATGAAGACGATATTAAGTTATCTGGTTGATACAAGATTATTTATGTAAAATTAAATTTGATAATAATTTTAATAAAATTTTTTTGGAAAAAAAAAATAGAGGCTGATAAAGTTAAGGATAATGATGTTGATGAGGAACCACCAGGTAAATGAGTTAATTAATTATAATTAAAATAGTAAATTTAATACAAACAATTATATATATGTGCACTTTTTTTATTTTAGAGGATATTGATAATCAATTTTCAATTAAGTTGCCTGATAATATTGATGACAATGAGCCTCCAGGTAAAATATATTATTTATTTATTAAAAAAAAAAAAGGATTGATTTTTATTTTAGTTAAAAAAAATTTTTTTTTTGATCAATTTTCAATAGAATTACCCGTTGAAATCAAAAGTAATGGTGGCGATGAAAAACGAGTTGTTGAGGATGATAAACCCCCAGGTTAGTAAATTTATTAATTAATAGTCCATTACTAGTAGGTGTAATAATTATTTCATTCAATAATAATAATAATAACATGTTGTTTTTCTATATATGTGTCTTTATGTAGAAGATATTGATAATCAATTTGACATAGAATTACCTGTTGAAATCAAAAGTAATGATGGTGATGAAAAACGAGTTGATGAGGATGATAAACCCCCAGGTTAGTAAATTTATTAATTAATAGTCCATTACTAGTAGTTGTAATAATTATTCGTTCAATAATAATATAAAAATAATAACACGTTGTTTTTCTATATATGTGTCTTTATGTAGAAGATATTGATAATCAATTTGACATAGAATTACCCGTTGAAATCAAAAGTAATGATGGCGATGAAAAACGAGTTGTTGAGGATGATAACCCCCCAGGTTAGTAAATTTATTAATTAATAGTCCATTACTAGTAGTTGTAATAATTATTTCATTCAATAATAATAATAATAACATGTTGTTTTTCTATATATGTGTCTTTATGTAGAAGATATTGATAATCAATTTGACATAGAATTACCTGTTGAAATCAAAAGTAATGATGGTGATGAAAAACGAGTTGATGAGGATGATAAACCCCCAGGTTAGTAGTTGTAATAATTATTTCATTCAATAATAATAATAACAATAACATGTTGTTTTTCTATATATGTGTCTTTATGTAGAAGATATTGATAATCAATTTGACATAGAATTACCCGTTGAAATCAAAAGTAATGATGGTGATGAAAAACGAGTTGATGAGGATGATAAACCCCCAGGTTAGTAAATTTATTAATTAATAGTCTATTACTAGTAGTTGTAATAATTATTCATTCAATAATAATAATAATAATAATAACATGTTGTTTTCCTCTATATGTGTCTTTATGTAGAAGATATTGATAATCAATTTGACATAGAATTACCCGTTGAAATTAAAAGTAATGATGGCGATGAAAAGGAAGGCGATGATTAATTATAAATAATTTGTTGATAATAATCAAGACATTATTACTATGATGATTTATCTTTAATAGAGGATATAGATAGGTAATCAAATTTGAAATGCAATTGCTAATGGAATTACCGGCGGAAATATAATTATAAGAATTACAATAATATTTAACCTATTCATTTATCGTTTTATAATTAATTTATAAGCTTATTTATTTATCATAATTTCATATATTTATATATTTGTATTTTTATTATGTATTTAATTAATTAATATGTATTTTATATTTTATTAGATCAGAGGAAATAAATAATAATAATAATAATAATAATAACAATAAAATGATTTTATTGGTACTATAGGTAGAACAAGTCTTTTTTCTAGTTGTCCTGAATTGAGGTTTTCAGAATATATTTTTAATCTTGCCCTGAAACCATGTCGGGGAGCTCTAGGAAAGAGTTTATCCAAACCTATCGCGACAGTACCCCTGGAGTAAATACCATCACTGATTGGGATGTTAGATACAATGATATGGCGCAGGTAACATAAAGACTGTTATGAAAATGTGATGGAACAGTTGTTTATTATATGTGGTTTTTCAATAGAAGCGAGGAAATGATTTGAAAAAAAGATCTGTATTTTACTATTGATTTTGAATATATCTCGAAATTTTATTATGCAAAATGGGCATGGTTCCTAAAAAATTTATAACAGTTATCACTAGACAGGACACCGAAAACTATACCGATAGGTCAGTAATAGCAACAAAGAATCAGGGTTTCTATTCGAATAATGTTTATTCGAATGATTAACGATTCGTAATTAATTTTGAGTATTGAATAAATTTTAGCCATAATATACGTGTAAAATATGGTGCAAGCATCTTACATAAACGTTGAGCATATTTATCATGTCTTTTACATCGCATAGTGATAGGTAATTATTATAAGATTCTTTATCATGATAATAAACAAACGATTGGTATATTTGTTTTGCATGATCATTATTAACGTTAAAACAATTACAAGAAGTGTCGAAGCAATTTAACCATTGAAGATTTTTCTCTCTCATGAAAACTGCTCTGGAAACGATCCAGCATGAAACTTTTTATTGATTATAGATATTTGGAGCCTGAATTCTCAAAATTTTCTTTGGTTAATCTGACTGCACATCCTGATGGTATATATATAAAAATGAACAAATCGAAACAAAATAAAAGTTTTTGAATTTTTAGTTGATGATCACATCCATATTAGGTAACCCAATGTTTATTCTTATTGCCGATTTTACTATTTATGGAATGACTAGGAAATATCACATGACAAAACAAATTTTATTGCATTTTTGATTGGAAATTTTTTCCCAAAATTCGTCGCCGTGGCGCAGTAAGTTGCGGGATGCAAATAATTTTCAGGGTGGGAGTATTAATGAACAGAAACATTATTTCAATAATGGTTATCAAAAGCAAATGCACCAATCATTTGTTAAAGAATCACCAAAATTTAGATTCCAAGTAACACAAATTCGTGTAATTCTTTATCTCATTCAACACTTTAAGGATAATTCATTTTAAATTTCATAGGAAATTAATTCATGTAAATTCAAAAATTCAAATAAAAATTCTTATATATAATATTTAAAAAACAGCTACAATTCTTTCCTATTAATCATTATTAATATAAAAAATGATGAAAATCATGGTCCTTGCATAATTATTAATTGCAAAAATACTGAGGTTAAATTTAAGACTATGACAGGTCTTGCACTTAATAAATCACAACAAAGCCCAGATTGTGGAAGCATGAATTATTTTTTTTAAAAAAAAATCAAATTTGTCATATTCATTATATGAAATATGTAGAGTTTAACAAGAAAAAATTAAGAAGCAATAAAATCTATGAAGAAATTTCCAAAAATAATGATAATATAAAAATAAATGTTACTGAAAATGGTGTTCTTCCATCAAAGGAATACTTTGGTTCATTAATTTCAAAAATTGAAAATTTAGAATCAACAATTGAAAAAAAAGTAATCAAATCAAAGAAATTGAGAACTTAATTGATGTTAGTAATGTTTATTTAACAGTTCAACAACAATCAGAAAAAAGTGGGTATAGTAATTATGTTATTTTTTATCATTAAATTGTGTTACTTGTATTGATTGTATTTTCTATTTATAGGTACATTATCATTTGTTGATAAAATAGAATCATTAACAAATGTTCTTATGAATAACAAAGAAAATTCAAAATGACATTGTGTTGGATCCTGCAAATTTTTGTAGATTAAGGAACCAAAATTAATAGGATTTTTTGATGAACTAATAAATATCATTCAAAAAAATCATTCTCATTTAAATAAGGAATCAACAAAAAAGGCTATTGTAGGTTATTGCTACCTTTTAGCCAGTATAAGAAATAAATTTGTGAATAATTTTAAACTGGATCTTGGGCTCTATCTAGAAGCACATGGAACAAATGCTGCGGCACTTGACACTTTGTCAAACATGGGTATCTCAGCTTGCTATAAAACAATACAAGGTTATATAAAAAAAAAAATTTGCCAAAAATCATCAAAAAATGATAAAAGATATTTTTTAAAAAATTTACAATACATGCATTGTTTTAATATTGATGATTATCATTCAATCCATGGGTGGAGAAAACCTGATTCGGCATCATTATCTTCAGAAACACATATGGCAACATGTGTTGCTAAAAAAATTGAGAATGTTCTTGCAGTTCCTGCTAAATTTAATAATATACCTATTATAAATCCTAAAAATATTGATGATTCATTAATTAACACTAACTAATTAATGAATATATGGGGATTTTTGATATAAGTCACAATGATATAAAATCATAGTGGATTAATAATAAAATTCTTGATGATAAAATTTTTGATTGTGTTGAACTTTCAACAGTTCATATATATGATGCAGATATTGAAGGAAAAAAAGAAAAAAGATCTATGGAATCAATAAAATTAATTGATATAAAACAACAAAGCCTTTGTTCCTTAAGAGATTATTTATTAGCCAATTAAAATGATAACAAATATAGATGGATTATTAGAGTTTATTAAAATTTATGTAATACCAGTAATAGCTGATTTTCCAGGACAACTTTTTATTAGAAAGGCTATTACATTGTATATGAATTATCAATTAAGTGATTTTGAAGGTATTCAGAATATTGTTCCAATGTTGAATCCACTGCATGTTACTTTAAATTCAAGAGAAAATGTTATTCATATACATTATGATTTCTTCAAAAAACTGTTTTGCACTGTATTTGAAAAGAAAAAATTTGCACAAAAACCTAAACCATGGCGCATTAATCTTCTTCTCCAATTGACTCATGATGCATGGTTGAAAATTCCAAAAGATATATTCATATCATCTATAAATATCAATAGTTATCACTTGGTCTTGATATTAGCAATGATACAGAGACTATGTAAACTAAAGAATTGCCCAATCAACTTCAGCTGAAGCTTTTCATATGGAAGAAGTAATCATAACAACAAAAAATTATGATACAAAAAATGATGGGCTATTAATAATAAAAATAATAATTGTCTAATAATAAAATTTTATAATGTATGCATGACATTGTAATACAAAAATAAAAAAATAAAACTACTATTTTTTCGTCTTTGATTATATATATATAATTTTAAAAAAATCTTATTGTTTTAAATTCTTACCTATTTGATTTAGCATTCAGACAAAATGACAAAAATAACGACCAAAGAATTTCCTGAATTTGATAAAAAACTAAATGAACTACTTGAAAGAAAACCGCCTGGGACTAGTGCTTCAAAAATAAAAGACCTAACTAAAATAGCTCTTAATACCCCAAAGGTATGAAAAAATATGTTATTTAAATGATGAAAAACATTGACAAATTCATTCATCAAAATCAGATGTATTTTAAATTTTAATTAATTATATTAATCAATTCATAAATATATTTAAGGGAAAGAACATTGATTAATTTATTTTTCTTTTCTTTTTTTTTTTTTTAAAAAAAATATTAATTTTTAATAATATATAGCAATACAAAAATATTGTATACAGTATACAAAAATTCATTCAAAGATGTCCATCTGATTACAAATTGGGAGCATTATATGTGTTAGATTCAATATCACAATCAGCTCTCAAAAAAAAGGTATTGGTAATGTCAAAAAAAGTTGATGACATCTCATCAAACACAAACACATCTCAATCATCTTCACCATCATGGACAGGCATAGAATATCTTGATAGATTTGAGAAACTATTGGAGGAAATGTTCACCCATATAATGCAATGTCCAGAACATGATAAGGTATGAGTCTTTTAATAAATCATTACCATTATTATTATTATTTATTGTAATTGGTTGGTTATTATTGTTATTTATGAGCGAGAAAGAAAGATCCAGGGGGGTCAAGACAATGATAAAGTAATAATAATAATAACAATACAAGGGAAGCTTTTTGATAGATAAAACCTTTTTATCTATTTAAATGTTGAGTGATTGGGAGAGAGAAAGAGTCATCAATAATTGTGATTCGTCAACACCAGAGAAAGTTTATAATTTATTATTATCATTATCAAGATGAAATAATTTTTAATCAATATTAGGAAGAATAACACTTGATTATAGTAGATGTATATTCAGATATTAATAATTCAAATCTTTATTTATAAAAAATTTTTTTGGAAGATTAAGGAAAACAATTTAACAATTTACATGCTATGTGTGATTTAATTATTCCTATTAAATATTATACAATAATTTCAATAATGAATATGATAACTCTGTGATCTTTTGAATATAATAAATATTTATTAATTAAAAACTCGTACATATAATAAAAAAAACTTTTTTACAGGACAAAGTGGAGCGTGTGCTTGACCTATGGTATGACAAAGAAGTTTATAACAATGAGGTTATTCAAAGGATAAAAGACATCTATTTTAATCAAATCACTCTGATCACTCAATTGGTTAACAGTGTTAATGAGACAAAATCAGTAATTGTTTCTTCTTCTAATAATGGTCAGTTAAATATAAAGGAAAAAAGACAATTTTAATCATATACCTTAGTTTATTATTTTCATTGTTTATAACTTTGGATTGAACAATATGTATATTATTTTATTAAAAAAAAAAAAGGAAAATTATAATGAACATTTACAGTTGGAAAAAAATCTAAAATTTTCAATTATTATATTTATTTTTAATAATAATAATTATTATTATTAGTAATTAATCCCATATCATCATCATTGCCTTCATCATCATTATTGCTCCCATCATCATCATCTACAGATCCTAAAAATATGAATCCCACAACAATGGATTCCTCAGCATTATTGGCCACTTTAAATAATCTTACACAGGGAACTTTAAACATACCCTCTTTTCTATCATCTAACCCAATAATATCAAATACATCAATGCAACCTAATGCACCAACACCTTTCAATAATGTTCCTGTCAACTCCAATCAACCTCCTCATCCAATTCCTCCGCCTCATCAAATTCTACAGCAACAACAACCAGAATTACCTATCACATCATACACTGCAAATATTACACCATTATCAACAAATAATAATAACTATGTACACTCACCAACTGTTCAAAATTCCAAATATTCAACAACAACTAATGATAATAGCAGTGGCAGCAATGATAGAAATATGCCAGAACCAAATAATCCTTTAGAGTTTGATTATGATGATAGTACACCATCAAATCAACAACACAAAAAAGATATTACCACAAAACAAACTCCATCAGATCCTAATCAACTAATAACTAGACCACATAAAAATCAACATCAACAAATCTCACCAGGTAATATTCAACAACCTAGTCCATCATTTCCTTTTAATCCATTACAACCTTGGACATCACCAATTGGTCAACCATCACAATTACAAACAAATGTTCCACCACAACAATTTCATGCTATGCCTTGGAATAATAATGGTGCTCAACAAAATCTTATGCAACCTGCACCATGGAACTCAAATTCTTCACAACAACCAAATGTTCCTTTTATAACACCTCTTGGATATAATGGTCCACCAACATCTGTCCCACCAGTATCACAACCTGTTTATTCATTACCACCACCCGCTGCTACTAATGCTTCTGCTACGAGTAATATTACTGGTGCTGCTGGTCCTAATCCACCTCAACAGCAGCCTGGTCAACTATCTCCCTCAGGTGTTCCATTAATAGCAGGATCAATTCAACCAACTTCTCAAATTTCAACATTTACTCCAATTGCTCCAGTTACTCAAACAGTAACATATCAATCATCTCCACAACAAACACCAATACCACAAGACATATGTCTTGTATATGAAGATCAAAGTGTTGGAATGAAATATATCAAAGGTAATGAATATAAAAAATAAAAATTTTTTATATACTAATTTTAGTTTTGTTAAAATTAAAATAGTTGTAAGTCGGACACTTTATGTTGGTAGTGTTTCAGAAGATATGCCTAAAGATGTTATGCAAGAAATGTTTAAAAAATTTGGTTCTGTCGCAAGTGTTACAGTATGAATATACATATAATTTTTTTTTTTAAAAAAAAAAATTAAATTTATAAATGAAAATTTTTGACATTAAATTAGATTAATTATGATAAAAATCATGCATTTATAAAAATGGATACACGTGCAGGAGCAGCCCGCGCAGTTAGTAATATAAGAACAAAGATGAAGGTAAATCATAAAACCAAATATAAATAGATAGAGATAAAAAGTATACTTTATATATATATCTGTTTTAATTTTTAATTAGATTCGTTGGGCAGTAGGATTTGGACCTAAAGATTGTTTTGATTTTGCAACTGGAGAATCCTTAATTCAAATTAGCAAATTGACAGAAACTGATAAAAAATGGTTGATTACTAGTAAACATGGTGGCACGGGCGGAAGACCTATTGTTGGTGGAGTGGTAGTGGAAGAACCAGATATAATTGTTGGCGAGGGACTATCATGTGGATCCATTAATAAAAAAATGGGATATTTATTTGACAATTCAAAAAATGATCGTATAATGTTTGAAAAAGATGAGGAGGTTAAAAAATTCTCGGATGATTCCGATTTTAATAATTGAATCTTCGTGTGCTTTTACAATTTTTTTTAAAGCATACTTCTGTTTTATTTTATTTTATATATCCTCACTCTAATTATAATTTATTTATGATTTAGCAAAATAAAAAAATTTATATTAAACATTGATCGATATTAGTGTTGGTTTCCAAAATTAGAGAGTTTCGCAACCATGCGAAAGTCAAAAGATTTCGCCATAAGTCGAAACTAGTTTTGATTTTTGACTATTGACTTTTGATTTAGTTTTGACATATAACTTTTAATTTTAGTTTTGACTTTCGCCTCTTCAAAATAGTTTTGGCAACCAACACTAATTGATATATAAAATTTTCGAAAATTTTGAAGATACTTCAATTACAAATTAAACCTGGTTGGAGGGTTTTAACAATATCCGTAATAAAAAATGTTTTTCATGGTTTGAAATATTATAAACAAGTATTGGTCAATGACGAAAAAAGGTTTATATGCTAATTTTACAATATTATAGTAACATGCTATAAACAAGTGTACGCAATATGAGCTTTGCGAATTCGTGAAATACATACTTTCCTGCAACAACATAATAATGTTCAATTGTATATCTATCTTCAAGTAGATTTTCTGTATTGGAAATCTACACACTCTCCGTCATCTAATCTCGTTGTGGACACTCTACTTGAAGTGTCAATGTCTATTATTATTGTTGTCATTATAAACAAAAGTTGAGGAGATGTAGATAATAACTCTTAGAATTTCGATATTGTTTTTTCCTAGATTCACGTTGCAAAAATGATGAAGGCAATTCAGACCCAAAAAAAACAATCAATTTTTAGGCACTATGGAAGATGAGAGAGTTGCAGAAAAAATAAGAGATCCTGAGGCTTATTATAGAAAATGGAATAAAATTCCTAAGGCTCAATTAGAAAGCCAACTTAATAAACTTAATAAAAGAGAGAAAGTTTATTGAATAGGTGGAATATTATTGTGTTTCTTATGTGTTATTTTAACTGTCAAAATAATTAAGATTAGGAAAAATAAAAGTTAATCATGACATCTAACATTTTTTATTTAGTATAAAAACTATTTAATTACATTTTACGCTGGCTTGGGGCAATTAATACCTTTGTATTTATCTTTCACAAATGGGTGAATATTAATATAAAGGTATTCTTGTCTTTTATAGTCCAAAACAGGTATATTAACACTAAAATAGATAAAGATTTAATTTCTTCAAAAATATCTGTTTTTTTGGTTTTCAATAAATTGAATCCAGTAAAAGGTCCATTAGCAATCTCCCGAGCTTTAACTACACCAAGATTGGATGCTTCAAAAAGAAAATATTGATATTTCTGTATACTTGGTAATTAAAATAAATTCAAAATTGCTTTAATATCTAAGTATTGAAAACCTTTTCCGGTGAATTTTGATAACGTAAAAATAAACGTTAACATAAAACATTGATTCATTTTGTCAACAATCACTTCAACTGTTGTTTCGTTAACAAATGGCTCGAATTTAAGAAGTTGGAAGCAACCATTTGAAATAGTCTAATAAATTAAATCGTACTACTCGAAAATGTATTTAAAGGG
>CAUDNR010004156.1:43585-67839 GCA_958430865.1 Entrophospora sp. SA101 | reverse complement strand
ATAGGACAGAAAGTGACTTCTATACTTTTAAAATTTATGCAAAACTTAGGAGGTCTTTAGACCGAGCCAACTATACCTGGTGGGTATAATGCCCAGGTGGTACCATTACTAAAATAATAAAGATCGGCATAAAAGTTTTTACGTTTATTTATTATAATTACAAACAAGCATAACATATAGAATCTATTTATTCTATTTATAAAAATAATACAATTTTACATACTTAATAATGATTCAAATTGCAAATATCTATGATTCTTTACCCACACCCCAACCATTTAAACTAGTAAATGCGACATATTAAGACACCCAAGTGTTTATAAACAATAATTTAGATAAGCATAATATTAAATTCATAGCATGACTACAAATTACAGTTGAAAGTAATACATTAATAAATAAAAGTTATTCAATCCATAAATGTGTTTGCATAGTGACCAAATCGTCTACATTTTCCACATTTACGACCTTTTATGTTAGAATTTTCACCACCTTCGCATATTTTTCAAACAAATTTTTAATCATTTGCGATGCATCAAAATCACCAGGGTTATTTTGTTGACGAATATTATAGACAGCATTGTAAAGGTCGCGTTTATTAATGGTGTTTTGTGGATAATCGTTAATTAGCAATGGATATATTGAAGCCGAATCCTTCCTTCCTTTAACTACATATTTTTTGATATCTTTTAACATGGAAGAAGTAAGTTTCTGAAATTGAGGTACCATTTCACCTATCATTGTGTTCAAAGAATGATTGTGTGCATTTACAAAGGAATTAATTTTTATTACATTACTTGACTTTGGAAAAGAAAGATTAATATGCCATGGACATTCTATTTTTTGAGAATGGACATTATGATGTTTTGTAGGATCTGTTGTAATTTGTGGATTGTGTTTGCCTGATTTTGTACATTCATATGTTAACCTTGTTACAATACCATCTTCAGATTCGCTTCGTCTAATCCTATAACTAAAACCCTCTCGTAATGCAAAATTATCAAAAAATAATTTTGCCTGTTCCCACGAAACGAAACTAAGTCCTTCTTCCAGATTCAACTTATCAGTAAAATCAAATGAGTGTAAATTTTGTGACATTTTTGTTGTTGAAGGTGAAATTATAAAGAATAAAGTTTATTTTTTATGTTAAGTTGCACAAACACATATCCGGGTATGTTTAGATATTTTCTATTATTATTATTATTTAATAAAATTAGCTAAAAAAAAAATACTCACCCAATCTGCATCGACATCCAATGCCCACCAGAATTTTTCATGAAGACTTTTGTTAAAAAACTTAGCAATTAGTATGCCATATTTTTTACACCATGCAATGGAGATGCGTGGGTCTAAGTAATTGATTTTTGACGTACCCAACATAATTGTCTTATTATCTTCTTTATCTTGTTAAATGTATATAAAGATTTTTAATGTTGCGAAAAAATTTTTTTTTGATACATCAATCTCAGCCCAAAATCAATAATATTTATACACTTTAAAGTTACTTTATTTCTTTTTTTGATAAATAATAAATTTATCCTTTGTTTATTTACTTTAGTAGATTCAAATAGATTTTATTAAATCAAAAATGATACAATACAGCAAAGTTTCGGAGAACCCAAGTGTATCAATTACACGAAAACACACTATGAAGTTAACTTATTACAAAGTCATTTTTAAAGTACAACGAATTCTTGTTCCTTATATACATGTTTAATTAATTAATATTCCATCTGGGCGAATTATTCCATTTGAGATTATTACCATTAATGCCTTCCCAAATAAATAATAATAAATATACGAAATGTAACAACAAATACAGATATTAATAATAAATAATTGTATTAGGAACAAGAATATTTGGTTTTATCGGTGCTGAATTGAGGGATAGAAAATGGGGAAGGTTGTTAGTTTGGCTCGAAGAGTTGTTTAAATTCAAGTATTGTTTTATCAGTATTTAAAATTATATTTTTTAATATTACTATCCAACAATTTATATTAATAATATAGAATAACAATAATACATATATAAATATTTATGAAAGTAATTAATAAAATTAATAAAAATAATAATCAATAAAATATTATTTGTCAAAAAAAATTGTGTGTAGTTTGATAAGGTAAAAGATTAAAAATCTCCACAATCACCACCAAAATCGAATCCATCTCCACCACCGAAATCGAATCCACCACCACCACCAAGATCAAATCCACCATCTCCACCACCGAAATCGAATCCACCACCACCACCAAGATCAAATCCACCACCAGCATCAAGAGAATCATTTAATGAAGTCATGTCAAAAGCGCCACCTCCAGAACCCTATTAATTTTTAAATTAAATTAACAGTAAATATAAATTGATGATCGATCTATTAATTAATCCAATATACTTACAATGTCAAAATCTCCGTTAAGGTTACCACCATCAAAATTTCCATCAAATCCATTGTCGAAATTACCATTATCTCCACCGAAAGCACCACCGTCATCATAACCATTATAATTATTGCCATCGTCGTAACCATTGTAGTTATTGCCATCATCATAACCATTGCAATTATTGTCGTCATAACCATTGTAGTTATTATCGTCGTAACCATTGTAATTGTTGTCACCGTCATTGTAATTATTGTCAGCACCATCATAACCATCGTAATTATTGCCACCGTCGTCGTAACCATTGTTATTATTGCTATAATCGTCATAATTATTATCATCACCACCATAATCATTGCCACCACCATCATCATTCTTGGCATCATTATAACTATCATAATTATCGCCACCACCGCCATAATCACAATCACCATAATCATTGACATTATCATCACAATCATCATAATTATTATCACAACCATCATAATTATCACCACCACAATCATCATAATCTTCGTAATCATTATCATCATAATCATCACAATCATAATCATCATTTTCATCATCTACATTGTCATCTACATCATCTTCTTCATATTCATTGTCATCTACATCATCCTCGTCATCATTACCATCTAAATCATCTTCATCATCTACATTGTCATCTACATCATCATTCACATAATCGTCTTCTTCGTCTACCTCATTTGTTTCATCTTCATCTTCGTCCACTTCTTCATCTTCGTCTGCCTCATTTGTTTCATCTTCATCTTCTTGTTCTACTTCTTCATCTTCGTCTGCCTCATTTGTTTCATCTTCTTCATCTTGGTCTACTTCGTCTTCGTTATCATCATCATCTTCAACGTCTTCATTATCGTCATCATCTTCAGCATCTTTATCATATAGATTTTCTGCAAAGAATTCACCATCTTCACTATTTTCAGCATCTTCAGTACTATCATTTTGGTCATCCTCACAATTTTGTGCAGATACATCATCATCTTGATTTAGATCTTGCTCGTCTGCTTGTCTGTTTGGTTGTGGCCGACGTCTTTGCCTTGGTACTCGCTTTCGTGGGACTTCTTTTGTTCGAGTTTGTTGTTGCTGTGGTTGTTTCCGATTTTTTGTTTGGACTTTTCTTGAACCATTATTATTCGATGCTGGTTGCAGAACATTATTATTTGTAATTTGTGGTTGTGGTTGTGGTTGTGATTTTTGTCTTTGTGGTTGTGGTTGTTTCTTTGGTTGAGGTTCTTGCAGTTTAGATGGTTTTTGTTTTATGGATGTTTGTTTTTGTGATTGTGGAGATTCAAGAGATTCTTGTACTTTATGTGGTTTTATGGATTTTTGTTTTTGTGGTTGTTTCTTTGGTTGAGGTTCTGGTAACTTTTGTAGTTTTTGTTTCTGTGGCTCATGAAATTCATGAGATTCTTGTACTTTAAGTAATTTTGGTTTTATGGACTTTTGTTTTTGCAGCTTTTGAGGTTCAGGAAGTTTTTGTACTTTAGGTGTTTTTTGTTTTATTGGTTTCTTTGGTTGAGGTTCAACGGGAGGTAGTCGTTGATTTTTTTTAGATCGTTGTGTATTTTCTGATGATGGATTTTTTTGATGTCGAGTATTATTATTAACGTTAGATGTTGGAACTACTGTTTGCGATGGTCGTTGTACTTTCCCTCTAGGTTGTGATGGCAAGACTTTTTTTAGATTTTGTGTTGGTTGTTGTAGTGGTGGTTGTTGTAGTAGTGGTGGTTGTTGTAGTGGTGGTTGTTGTGGCAGTGGTTGTTGTGGCAGTGGTGGTAGAGGTTGTTGCATTTGCCGTGGTTGTCGTGGTTGTTGTGGTTGTTGTGGTTGTTGTTGTGGTTGTTGCACTGTTTGTACAGTATTATTTGTAATTATGGTTGTCCTGGTAGTTGGAGTAAACGCGCTTGCAAGACCCTGAATCATTGAATTACAAACTATTTTCGATAAATAAGCCAAAATTATTACATTAGTATTTTAATTATAACAATAAAAAACAAATATGATAATAAGTTAAACTCACCAACAGCTGTCGCTTTTACACCAACTGCTGCTGCTTTTACAATTGGTGCAGGCTCTTTAGTTACAATAACCTAATAAATAAATATTACCAATCAATCAATCAGTCAATAATATTATATTGACTATTCGATCAATTATTTTTTTTTAAAAAAAAAATTACCTGTTGGTGTTGTTGTTGATAAGTAGTAGTTTGAGTTGTATTATTATAATTTTGATTATTAGTTTGTGCTGAATGAGGGACGACTGCATTAGAGCCTACATTATAAGTTGAAATTTGTTGTTGTTGTGGCGGTGGCATGGGATTCACTACATTGTTATAAGCAGTAGTATTATAAGAATAATGTTGTTGTGACGGTTGTGGTTGTGGCGGTTGTGGCAGTTGTGGTAGTTGTGGTTGTATTTTATTTACTGTTACGGAACTATTGGAATTATAGGAGTAATGTGGTTGCTGCTGCTGCTGCTGCTGCTGCTGCTGCTGCTGCTGCTGCTGTGGATACTGCTGTTGTGAATACTGCTGTTGTGGATACTGCTGTTGTGAATACTGCTGTTGTGGATACTGCTGCTGTGGATACTGCTGCTGTGGATACTGCTGCTGTGGATACTGCTGCTGTGGATACTGTTGATGCTGATTTTGATACTGCTGTTGGTTCTGATACTGCTGCTGATTATGATTCTGATACTGCTGCTGATTATGATTCTGATACTGCTGTTGATTCTGATAATGGTTAAAATTTTGTTGTTGTTGTTGTTGGTTATGGTATGGGGGAGGAGGTTCTTGCCATTGTTGTTGTTGTTGTTGTTGATTATTGGTCGGAAAGCTCTATATCAATTAAGATATTATTTATTAAATTTGTTTCCTTTAAGATAAAAAAAATATCTAAAGAAAAGAAAGATTATTATTTACCACCGATGATATGTTTTTTTCAGGATTAAAATCTAAAAAAAAATAATAATTTTTTTAGTTTTTTTTTTTTCGAATAATTAAATAATAATAATAATGATAATAATAATACTTACAATATGTATTGTTATTTGCGTCAACCTAATATTAGTTAAAAAACAAAATTTTTTGCGAAAATCTTGAGTAAACTTTTCAACAAGGTGATGAAACAATTTTAATTTTAATGAATTATAATACACACCTCTTCTATCCACCCTGGCGGTAAGACTTGTGACATTTATGAGCGAAATGACTAATAGAAAGTAATAGAAAGTGGATGTGCAGTAGGCCTATTTACGTTTAGAAATAATGTTTACGATAAATGAAATATTTTTTGATCTTTGATTTTTTTCTAAAATTAAAAAAAAAATTTTGCAAAAAGTTACCGTTCATGTTAAATTTGTTTATTTATACGTATATTCATCCATATAAAAATCTATAAATGGAATACATACAAATATTGATTTTGTAAATCTATAATTTTTCAATCCATTCGTACAAATAAGCAGGTAGGTGTGATTTTTATGAAATTTTGTATAACAAATCTTTATTACACAAACTTAAAACTTTAAAATGGAAAAACTCTTCCATTGAGCCTATTACTACTGTATTCAAGTACAAGTTACACGTAGATAGGCTACATTAAGGTATTGCAAGTGATTCCATAATATATTTTTAAAAAGTATGTTACGGGCAGGCACTGCCTAATGATGAAATCGCAAATACCAAGATTTTGTTTTATGCGTCCACAGCATCCACCGGTTTATTGTTCATCAGTACAGATGACTACCTTACATCAAAGATGTCCACGGGATTTGTGGCCAGGTCAACATTTCTCTTGCTTGAAGTTTAGATCATTTTTGATCAAGTAACGAAACTGCATGATGGCTATCACATAACCATTTTGCTAATTTGACATCCATACACAAAATTTTTTTGTGGATCTGGTGCACGCATAGACAGAGCTTATATCTTTTTACGCTTATTCGCTTTACCATAATAGAATCCATTTCAATTCGAATTCTATCATAATGTAAGCATAAGCGATATAATCTACTTGTGCCCTCACCGCTTGGTCACTATTAGAACCTTGGCTTAATTTCAAATGGTACATAAGTAAAACGACTCATTGTGAAACGGACTAGTCATATTTTAATTCTCACCTTCAAGGAATGAATAAATGTCCATCTTCTCTGTTGATCTAAAATTTAATTTAAAATTTTCTTTCTGCAGTAATATTTGAATTTTAATTATCAATTAGGCCGATACCATAAGGGCTATCAAGAACCCATTTAAGATCAGAGTCTTTAAATACTTCTCTATTGATATAATTACCACGCAAATAAACTGCTCCAAAACATTTGTTATATGTCCAGCGAGCAGCATCAATCCCTCCGAATTAAGTTAAAGTCTGATTTAAAGGTCTTCCAGAGCGAAGTTTTTTTTTTTTGAAGAAAAAGAAGCCGAACTCTTCCATATGCCATCTGGTAAAATGAGAATATGATTTAAATCATTAGGTGTTGGGTCACGGATTACAGTTGATTCAACTAAAACCAATCAAAAGCTACTCTTTTTAAATAATCATCCCATTAACTAGTTTTAACACCAATTTTTGAGTGAGAATGCATTAAAACTTACATTCGAGGAAAAAGTTAGTTATGATGAATGAGTCACAGCCAATTGAGGAAGATCGTATAGGATTTTATAAAGGCAAATTTAATTATTTTAATAAGTAAAAATAAATTTTTTTGATTACGATCAAATTGATATAAGAATCGATGTTTTTAACAATACCAATAAAAAATTATATTTTGATTTTTGAAAACATATTTAAAGAACAATTTTTTTCTAAAGACTTTTCGGTTTGATCTAATTATAAACTTTGGTGTGACATTTGTCCACATGTGACATATTGCGGTATGTACATAATTTGTTTGTTTTGTCGTGTCGTAACACACACAAAGAATGAAACTTTAACATCCCTTTGTTTGATATATCTCTTTGAAAAATTAACTACATAATTAGATAAACAATGTTTGAAAGAAAATGCACGAAATTCTTTCTTAATTTGGATAAAGCCATACGAAAAAAACTAAAACTGTGGAAGTGTTAAATTCTCTTGCATTTTTTTGGTTCTTTAATTCTATGTAAATATATAGTGGCAAACAAATTTTATTTCTAGATTTGTCTAGCCCACACTTAATGCCGCAACTTTTTATTGGTGTCTAACAAAAGTTACGATTTCATTTTGTTGAGCCTCAAAGTTGCACTAATTTACTAATTTACCGGATTTATTATTACTATTATTACTATTATTATTTATTATTATTATTATGTTCATCATATTCAACTCTAAAATTAGCGCGTTACACAGTAAAGTTAATATCAAATTAAATTTTGAAACAAACGTAATTGCCATATGCAAGATAATTTATTCTTTATTATTATTATTATATAAAAAACACAAGTTCGACAACTTCCGAAGCCGAGAAAAATGTCACAAACACCCCAAGTTCATTTATTTCAAATTTAATAAATAGACTATTGTGTTGATCAAAGAAATGTGCAAATCATATATACCTGCTATCTTTCGCCTAGCACCAAGAATATATTTCATTTCATTTCTATTGTTAATATCAATATTTTACTTTAACTAATATTTATTATTGTCGATTTTACTATTTATGAAATGACTAGGAATATCACATTGCCAAACAATTTTTAGATTGGAAAATTTTTTCACAAATTTGGCGGTGTGGTGCAGAAAGTTATGGGGCTAGGTGACTTGCATCATAGCACCGCTTACGAAAACACTGTTGTATGTTAACGGTAACAAATCATATAAAGGACATATAAATAATTAATTTAAATTTTTTCTTTTTTTAGTCCACTACTCTTAAATTGGCAAGTCAACTTGGTCACCGCCACAGCCAATTTGAGAAAAATTTTTCAATCAAAATGTTTCGCGAGCACGTGACTTTTAATAATACCGTGTGTTTTATAAACGGATTGTTTATGCTTTACTATTATATAATAGTATGACACAACTTTGTATTTCTTAGTTGATGATTTAATTACGTGACCACAAAAAAAAAATTATTGTTGTTTGTTGTTGTTGTTGATTTTATTATTGTTGCAAAAAAAAATTTCAAATTAATTCTTCCAATTCGTCCATTCTATTTAAAAAAAGAATATTTGTAAACCTGTGCAATTTTGGCTTGATTTAACATATCAACAAAATGGAATCATAATGACCAAGTAAGTAAGTGACTTGTCCCTCTTATATGCGAACCTGTGTAACAGATGGCACTTTTTCTTCGAATTATATATATAAAGTTTTCCTGGTCCTAATAGTAATAATAGTAGTAATAGTATTAATACGTTTACTGTGTGATCGACATGGCATACAACGGTCTTTTAAAAATTAATTTTAGCTCTTTCAAACGCAATTTTTATTTCCATTGCAAACCTCGTTATGGAGCAATATGGCTACTGAAAGGATCCCATAGTTGTGTTTTTGGAGACACCATTCTTTTCGGAAAATAGCTTTATTAAAATTATTTCAGCATGGTAAGGTAAAGTGAACTGAGAATTTTCAGACAATATATGATTTGTATGAGGAACAATTAAAGCAAAAAAAACGTCTTTATAAGTATTTATTTACTGATGTTTTTCCTATTATTATACCAGTAATTTTTAACTTTTCTGATCCAAACAATTCGGCAAGTTTCTACAATTTATAGTCAATCGAGCAAATCTCAATTGAACACTAAAAAAATTTTCTTTTTATTATTACATTTAAAAAAGAGAATTTAGTTTTTACGTGTTGCGTATAACCTGCACTTTTTAAAACTTTTACTAATTGATTTACCCAAAACATAATACTGAATTTAATAGTGAGTGATTTTTACTCTTAAAATTCTTGGCCTTTTAATGCATCCATAATAATTTTATATACCCTATCAATAATGGTGACATTTTTCACTTTTCTATGTTAATATGTTTTTACCCTTGGTTTTGCTTGGGACCTCAATTAGAAGTTTCCGGGGTTCTAGCAAGGCGATTTTTGATTTTAGCTATCCAACGAATTTAATATATAGAGAACAATATTATTAATGTTTATATTTTATTACACTAAGATCACGTGAAATCCATTTTTGGGAATAAATGCCTTTAAAAATTTTTATGGATAATTAAGCAGGACACAGAATCAAGAATCTTTAGACCGCGCAAACCACTCAAAATTTTTAAAAATGTACCAATGAAGAATTATATATATTTTTAAAATCTTTTTAATATGAAATTTGGTGACACAAGGGACTCAAGGAAAAGTTGAGTTCAATTCTACCAATTGCCTGGTAAGAGTAGAATGTGCTTTTTTATTGAAAATATTGTTATTATGAATATTTAATTGGTATTTATCTATTTTGAAAGCTTTATTCAATAGTGTAACTATTCTATATGATGTTTAACTTGAATTCATATTCATAGTCACTATTATGTATGTAAATCTTGAATATCAACAGTCTCGCCCTATACAACTCAGAATTGGAAATACATAATCAATTCTCATGCGTAAGTATTCCAAACTTGTAAACATTTATTATATCTATTGTGAAGGAGTTTCTGGTTTGGTGGAGATGAAGCTAGGGATCAGTATGTCACTAACTAGCTTGCTTACCAGCTTGAGTGGAGATTTATTCGTGGAGCATATCCGAGAGCAAACTTTTATATAAAAAAAAAAGCCAAAGCTAACTTTTAATTGATTAAATACTTTCCTGAACTATTAGCAAAGACTAGGGATGTTGAACAGCACTAAAGGACCAGTGTTCTGATAGTCTGTCCTTGGGCTGAAACAATTTTAATAAAAAATAAAATAAACAAATCCAACAGATTTGTTTCCTGCTCTTATGTTAGATTCTTTTGCGCAATGACACAAAAATAAATAAATGCCAACAGTTGTTTATGAAGAATATAGATAAAGGGTATGAATGAATATATAAGAAAATTGAGATTTATTTCGAATGGATGTTCATTTAAAAGAGCTCAGCAGCAATGTTATTTACCACAAGTGAGAAGTTGCTATTGTCTTATGTGCAAATTCCTTTTCTTTGATTAAAAAAATAGTCGCCAAGAGCCAGCTCAAAATTTTTAATGTCATCATAAAGCGTAAATAATAAATTCAATATTAATATATAGTAATCCCAGGAATATATATAATAAACCATTTCCTCGACATCTTCAGCAACACCTGTAATTTTTGAATCTGATGCCCGAAAACAGCACCAGATTTTTTCAATGTAACCATTTTTACTACTATTTTTTTATTTATTAAATAAAAGCTCCAGGATTTAACTCCATTCTTTTAGATCCAAATTGCCACAACGCTTGGCAATGGAATGTTAGTATTAATTTCAAATAATTTTCTATGGAGATGTTGTATGTGAAAATGAAATCATGTGAATTTGCAATGTGAATTTCAAATTAGCCAATCAGAATTTCATATCCCAAAATTTTAATTATAGATAAGTATTGTTGAACCTAAATTATATCAATATAATTTATTAACAATCCTTCTTTATTTTCCAGATTATTTGATGATGTATTTTATCACCACCTAACTTATTTAATTCATAATGTATTCTGATTTTCTTGATAAATACCTTTTTAAAGAATTTCTTCTACTGCAACATTGCTAATATTTTATTTTTCCTTTACATTTTATTGATTTTATTATTCTCTCTTAGTTTTTATAGTGCAAATATTTTAGATCAGAGCAGATGTATTGAAAAAATTTATCAATGATGGATATTTTTCAATTACTTTTTGCATGCAAATATGAGATAACGTTATCAAATGATAGAACCGACTTGGGTTCCGATTATTGTCAATAAATTTCTTTTATAGCACAAGAACGTCATCGATGACGCGTCCTTAGCATTTAGTAATAGTAATATATGTATACTTTATTGGACAAAATCATGTAAAAGGTCATGTTATCTGTAACACTCCAAGAAGCAAATATTCATATCGACACTCTAATTAGTGCCACAATTACTACTACCACTGAGGATACCGAATCAATTTCTTGTTGTTACGGTAATAGTGGTATCTGTCGTTTAACGTCGGTTAAACAACTTCCACACCAGAAAATATAAACTGTATCGAATTGGAATCCTCGAAAAAGCAATCATGGCGAACAAACGAATTAAATTAAAATCATACTAACATTGATGGTAATACCGAATCAATTCTTGTTGTTATGACAATAATGGTATCCACTTAACAACGTCAATTAAAGAATCCTCCCAAAGTCAGAAAATGTCAATTGCATCGAATTTTACTTTCAGATGTAAAGAGTAATAAATGAGGGACGCTCTAGGAAAACCGGGTTTCGAGACTTTTGATCAAAAATTTTTTTGCATAATATTAAACTATAACATCATGATTATAATTGGTGAAAAAAATAGATGCTGTTTACTTAGTACAAAAATAAATTCTTGGGACAACCAAAATTTTCTTTGAATCGAATTTAAAAATGATTAATAAATTTAATAGTCACGGAGATGTTACTAATTCATAATTTTTATTATAATTTAACCTTTCTATAAAATTTAAATTTTAAAGGTGAATGAATGAATAAATGCTTTATTAATCAATATTACACGGAAATCGTTAAAACAATCTTCAGGTATATTTTATGTGTAACAAATTTAATCAATCGTTTGCACAAAAAAAAATATTTTTTATATATTACTCGAAACCCATTTTTCCTAGAGCGCTCCCCAAATACATTTTTTCCTTGATTATACACGTAATTTTAATATTTATTGTTATTTATATTTTTAGATGAATATCAAAGAAATGACCCAATTCAACTATATACAGTACCTGGTCAAAAGTATCGGACACCCTAAATATATTGATTACGCAAAAGCGTACATAATAAGTACACAGAAAATTTATAGCTTAGATTTCAAAGATTATGTATATAGAGTCTTATGTTACTAAATTTTCTAGAACTCGAGCAATTAAAAATAAAAGAAATATGAAAAATCCTGATGATGAAATGTTTTGACAATTTCTCTAAAATAACATGTTTTAAAATTTTTATATATGATAATCTAAGGTCTTCTGATCCTCAAAATAAATTTTTTTTGAAAATTTTGATAAAATGTCAGATTTAACTGAAAACGAACGTGGTCAGATAATCGGTCTTTATAAAAGTGGCATATCAAAAGTAAAAATCAGTAAAATTCTTTCCTAGGACTACAGTAATAAGGGCAATCCAGAATTTTGAAGAGAGAGGTGATACAAAACGTTACCTAGGAGTGAACGTCCTAAAATTTTAGATAGTGTTCATCAGGAAGAATTGAAAAAAATCACTAAAAAAGATAATCGTAATCAGCTAAACAAATAAAAGATAAATGACAAGTCTCTATAAAACTATCAGAAGAAATCTAAATTATTTAAATATTGATGCTCGTGTTCCAGCAGCTAAACCCTTTATTAATGAGCAGCAGAGAATTAATCGTTTAAACTGATGCCTTGATAAAGAAAGATTGGACTATTAGAAAATGGAAAACGTCATTTGGAGTGATGAGAAAGGTATACTTATTTCAAAATGATGGTCAAGGTTATGTTTGGAGGAATGCCTGGGAACAAGATACAATATTGGAAATCTTGTCCCAGCAGTGAAACATGGTGGCAGAGGCATAATGGGATGGGGGCGTTATTCGGGAAAAGGGCTAGGTCCACTAATAAAAGTGGACGGAAAAATGAATAGCCGTAACTATATAGAAATACTAGAATTGCATGTTTATAATAAATTTAATGGAAGAGGGTATTTGTTTCAAGATGATAATGCACCTGTCCGTATAGCAAAAGTTGTCAAAACATGGATAGAAACAAAACAAAACCAAAACTTTAAAAAATTGGCCAAGTCAATCTCCTGATTTGAATCCAATCGAGCATCTATGGAAAGCGTTGGAAACAAGAGTTCATAAAAGACATAATAAATTTAAAAATAAAATGAACTCGAGATTGCTTTGCACGAAGAATGGAAAAACATTCCTGAAAATGGTTTAATAAATTTAATAGAAAGTATCCCCGAAGAATTCAAGCATGCATTAAAGTAACGGTTGGCCAACTAAGTATTAGATCAATAAGGGTTTAGCTACTGTAAGATAAAAATTGTTGTACGTAATTAATAACAGTAACCATCACTAATAAAATTGATGATCAACATTGTTTTAATTTCCTTTATTTTTAATTATTCAAGTTCACAGAAATCAATTGTTACTTAATATACAACAATCCCCTACTCTAGGGATGGAGCGGTTTCATTAATAAACGGTTTGAACTTGGTTTTGAAACCAACCCATGGTTTTTTTTGGTTTGGTTTTGGGAACCGTTCGAACCGGTTACACATGTTCAAAATGTGACACAAATAATTAATAAGTGTTCGTGTAATGTTGTTCAAAAAACCGTTTAAACTGTTCAAACCAGTTCCAATCCTTTTTGGTACAAAAAGACATCAACTATTATTGGTTTTACCAAAAATAGTACCTACTCCTCAGGGGCGATCAATTCAAAAAAATAGTTGCACCAAACAATTATAGAAGTCAAAATAATTCCGTTCTTTTCATTGTAAACTTTCTATCAACAGTTATAAAGGGTTGAAAATTATTTTCAAAATTTGCCATCTGTTAAGCCATAATGTTCTTTATTTAAAATACTTACTTTCAAGTGATATATCTCCTACCTAGCCCAATTGTATCACAATCATTTTCTTAAATCTTATTGGCCAAAATATGTACACGTGACAAAAATTCAAAAAACACCACATCCTTGTGTCACTTGATGGCTTTTGAATAATTAGTAATAATATTTGATCTTGGAAAATATGGCATTAACAGTTAGTATTAGATAATTATCTTTAATAAATAAAATAAATAAATGAATTAATATGAAAGCAAACCTAATACTTATATATACTTATTATGATAATTGATTTTTCAATAGTGCAGTATTGTTATTTAACAAAAACAAATAAAATTTATTTATATTATTATATAGGTCATATACACTATGAGAAGATTAATTAATATAATTTTTCTAAAAAAAATCCACATTTTTTTAAAACCAAAAAAATAATGAATTTTAAAAAAATTTTGGTACCTTTATTAATTTTTATAACAGTGGTAAATTGTTGTGGATTAAGTGTCCATAATGAGGTTACTGTGAGAGCAATTGAATTTTTTAAGCCAACAATAGCTTCTCGTATCAAATATTCCCAATTCCTTAAAAAATATAAAGAAATTGTACAGGTAAATTCTCTTTTCTTTATTTCATTGGAAAGATTTATCATTGTTAATATTAATAATAGTATTATTATAGTGTGGCTCAGTTTTTCCCGATTGGTAAGTAGTTATTTCAATATGTTTATATCCGTTATAAATATATATTTTCATTAATATATATCATCACTATTACCAGGGGATATAATTGCTTAGGAAATGATGAAGCTGCCGAAGATGGTATTTATTAGCTATTAATTATTGTTTTTTTATTCAAGAAATTCAATTAATTGTTTTTTATCAAGAAAGTTAATAATTAATAATTTAATAATTTTTAATATTAATAAAAAAGCACATTGGCCACCATTTGTTAAAGCTAGCACTGAATATATACGTGAAAATTATAACAATTCAACTTGGGAAAATGATGTCAATGCTCAGGTATACTTGTAATCAGAATTAATTCATTCATTCGCATAATACCCACATAACTCACATCCACATTATAATATATTCATTCACATTATTTATTATTCAGAAAATAATAGCATTTTTATTTGCAATCGTTTCACATGGTGCAGCGGATACATCATGGCATAGTTTAGAGATGGAAAGTGGATTTATAAATGCAATGGCAGAAATGAATTACTGGGGTGTATATAATGATGCACATCAAGCTGCTGATAATGGTGGTGAATTTACACTTTCACATATGTCAGAAATTGATTATTTAGGTGTAAGGATCTAAAAAAAAAAACTATTGAGATATTTATTATATATTAATGTTAAAATTTAAATTTCGATTATATATATATATATATATTTAGAAATGGGAGATTCCTTTCAAAGATTTAATTGCAATCTACGAGAAAATGGGTAAAACTGTGACAGAACCACAAATTCAGTTTTGTATAAAACGTTCATATGCTTTTGCTGAATTCAACAAAGTAATAATTTCTGGGGATAATTTGTTTTTTTGTATTACTTATACAAGTAATATTTATTTGATTAATTTTTTTTTCATTATATAGCGTTTTGGAAAATTTTTTTTCCAAACTTATGGTGAGAAGGTGAGATAATCTAAAATTATTATTATTATTATAATAATAATAATAGAAATTTCTTCTCTATTTCTTTTTCTTTTTTTGTAATAATCATTTTGAAGATTTACAAAATCTAGTTATTGTATAGTCACCATTTCTGATCGAACAATTGGAAAATTATCATCGTGGAGGTAAATGCTTGTTTCTAATTAGAAATATTATATTAATTACTTGTGAAACTATACTTACACTTTATTATTGTCATTGGTAAAATTAGGACTTAATAATATGGCAGCTAATGTTCATGATTGTTGGAATGGTTTATCAAATTGGTTCGAAGATGGTCCAGGAAATTATTCATCATTGTGTGATGCATTCAAAAAATCTTTTTTTACAGAACCAAGATATAACAATAAGAAGAATTGGCAAAATAAGGATAATGGTTTAACTTATGTTCAAGCAATAAAAATTCTTGAGGCTAATGGTTTTGAAATTGACTTTTATAAAGATGAGAATGGTATAGGGCATTTGAAAACTCGATATAATCATAACCTTCTTCATCATCAAGAAAAAGAACATTTAAATACAATTGAAAGAGAAGATTCAACAATTAAAATAATAAATCAAAATGCTGCAAATAATAATCAAATAAATTTTAATTTCAAACCCACAATAAACACTCCTCAATTATCATCAAAAATGCCATCACCACCTATCAGTAATATTTGTAGTAGCAGTAACACCAATAATAAGGAGAATCCTGATATAGAATTGCTTTGCAAAGCATTACCAAATGATTCAGAGAAAATCATCACATTGGACTCTTTATATCCATATGCATCTTTTGGTCATGATATGATAGTTGGAGATTTTAATGGTGATGGTATTGAAGATTTAGGTAATACGCATATATTTTTTGTTATAAGTAAAAATTAATTAATATATAATGATAATAAATATTTTATGTTATATATAGTGATTAGTGCACCTTATTATAGTAATGATCCAATTGCTATTCATTTGGGAGCAATTTTCATATTTTACGGCAAAAGAAACAATCAACAATCATCACCACCAAAAACTTTATCATATGATATTATTGACACAGCTGATCAAATTATACAAGGACATGATTTAATGTCAGAATCACGTTTTGGGTGGTCATTGGCTGTCGTAGATATGAATTCAGATGGGATAGATGATTTGGCCGTTGGTGCACCATCTTTTGGTGCTAAAGATTTAGCATATACTGGTAAAGTTTATATATATTTTGGGAGTAAAGATGCAAAGAAGCTATCGGATGTTCCAGACATTCAAATTCGTACCTCATCAAATACTGTTAAAGATAATTTACAAATTGAAGGATTTGGTTATGTTTTAGCATCTGGTGATATTGATAATGATGGTTATAAAGATTTAATAATTGGGTGTCCTCACTGTGGAATGTATAATATAACATACTTGGTACTTGTAACATTTTATGTTTATGTTTATGTTTTTACGTTTATATTTAAATTTATACATTTGTTTGCATTATTTACATTATTATGTTTATGTTTACTTCATATTAGTATACACATTCACACATAGGAGCGATTTTTGCATTCTTAAGTTCAAGTAATCATCAAGGGAACATTTCAAGACATGATAATGATTGGCAAAAGCTTAGCCCAGAAAAGCAAGCTTATGAATGGTTTGGATCAGCTATAGAAGTAGTTAAATCACCTAATAATAATAGTAACTCCATAATTGTAGTTGGAGCACCAGGGTATGGTAATAAGAAACAAACAGTTGGTAAAATATATGGATTTGAAATAATTAGTACTACCAACAAAATTATTAAATCTTTTGATAAATTTGATTTGAGTGGGACTAGTGAATTCCAGGCATTTGGAAGGTAATTCGTCCAAACATATATATATATATATTAAAAAATAAATATGAGGAGAAGAATAACAATAATGATTTTTTTTTTATAGTTTAATAATTTCAGGCAATTTCTTAAATAATGGAAAGAATTACATTCTTATCACTTCAAAATCAGAGGTACCATTAAATGATCATTGAATGATGTTTTATTAATATTTATTTAGGTTGATAGCAAATTAATCAAAATATATTTACAATATACAATAGTCGTATAATGGACTGTTTCCTGGTTACAAGATATGGCAAGCAGGTGCAGTGAGATTATTAGATTTGGATTATATTAAACAAGGAGCTTTACTATCTGATGAAGTAATGAAAATTGGAAATGGGTTATTATTGATCAAATATGGGTCAGAAAGTTCATCACATCTTGGTAGTTCGGTATATTGGGATGAAATTGATAGATTGTTATTTGTTTCGGAACCATTTACATTTTTGGGTAAATATAAATATTCGAGTTTGTTTAATATTTGGAAAATAAAAAAATTAATGTACAATTTTTCCTGATCAAATTACAGAATCAGGAAGAGTTTATAAATATGCTATAAGTCCATCATTATTTTACAATGATAATAATGTATCATCATCATCACCACCATTATCATCATTATTACATAGTGAGAGTATTGAAGTCATTCCTAAGGAATGCATAAATGGACGACAACAACAAACAAGATTTGGAAGTAAAATAATAAAATATGATTTTAATGGAGATGGTAAAAAAGATTTGTTGATTGCTGCCAAGCATTCAAGTACTTCCTCAAGGTATTTATAATTATAATGATATTGATTATTATTAATTGAAAAAAATCAATTTTATTTAACTTTTAATTAATTAATTTTTTAGATTGGGAGGTAGTGTTATGATGATTTTGAGCTAATCTTAACTTTTATAATTAGAATTTATTATTTTATTAAAAATTTAATTTATTTAAATTATTATTCCCTCTATTTATTTAGAATATGTAGATTATTTTTTTAATAAAATAAAAGAATAAATCATTATTAATGATTTAATAGTGTTGTTCAAATGTACTAACAGATAAATTATAAATCTTTAAAGCCGTTGCAACCACCATAAGATCACATTATTAAAATCCGATAAGAAATGACAGTTAAATTAACAAATAAATAGATAAACTGTTACCTTATTTTTTAATTCACCTTGAATATCTTTTGCTGGGTCAACATTACCATTTGGTTTTACACCAAAATGTCAACAAAATATTTCCGAATCCTTTTCACCTAAAAGTCTTTTAATTTCCAATTCTTCCATACAGCAAATGCCCCTTCTAAAAAATGTATGCGAATATACAATAGATATTTTTTATTATTATTTGAACTATCTATTCTATTATAAAATTATAAACAAAATGATTGTTCATTTGTTCTTTATGCATCTATACTATAAACAAATTTACATTCATATTTTTCTTACGTGAATTATTATTTTCATCATCGTTAATATCTTTTGATAATTTTTGATTTTTTTGATAAATGTTTAAAACCTTATTAATTTTACTAACAAGTAGTACATTGATATTTCTATTATGGCTTCTATATAATTGACTCTGTCATGAGCTGAAAGGTAATTCATCGAACCGTCCATCTCCCCAGTAATATTATTTACAACTTTCAACATTATTGGATGATTTGGTATTAATAATGATTTCAGGAAATCTTGTAACTTTGTGTAAATTTTCAAGTTTTGGCATTTTGGAATCATAGAATCGATGAGTAAAGAAATCAGTAAACATTTGGTAAACTTGTCTTGGATTTTTATGTTTTTAATAATTTGTAAATTGTTTTCTCGCGATAACCTCGTAAATGGACGTTTCTTTTTATAAATTCAGAATCAAACAATTAATTGTCCTATTGATTAAAAGAGTATATACGAAATTTGGAAATTCTAAACAATCTTGTTACGCGATTTTTCACATACAACATCTGTGAGCCATGATCTTGGTAATGGTGGCGGCGTGCTTTGATTTCCAAACGAGAATCTTGCTCCAAGTAATGCTGGTGGCATAACCAACGACTAACAGATAAATTATAAATCTTTAAAGCCGTTGCAACCACCATAAGATCACATTATTAAAATCCGATAAGAAATGACAGTTAAATTAACAAATAAATAGATAAACTGTTACCTTATTTTTTAATTCACCTTGAATATCTTTTGCTGGGTCAACATTACCATTTGGTTTTACACCAAAATGTCAACAAAATATTTCCGAATCCTTTTCACCTAAAAGTCTTTTAATTTCCAATTCTTCCATACAGCAAATGCCCCTTCTAAAAAATGTATGCGAATATACAATAGATATTTTTTATTATTATTTGAACTATCTATTCTATTATAAAATTATAAACAAAATGATTGTTCATTTGTTCTTTATGCATCTATACTATAAACAAATTTACATTCATATTTTTCTTACGTGAATTATTATTTTCATCATCGTTAATATCTTTTGATAATTTTTGATTTTTTTGATAAATGTTTAAAACCTTATTAATTTTACTAACAAGTAGTACATTGATATTTCTATTATGGCTTCTATATAATTGACTCTGTCATGAGCTGAAAGGTAATTCATCGAACCGTCCATCTCCCCAGTAATATTATTTACAACTTTCAACATTATTGGATGATTTGGTATTAATAATGATTTCAGGAAATCTTGTAACTTTGTGTAAATTTTCAAGTTTTGGCATTTTGGAATCATAGAATCGATGAGTAAAGAAATCAGTAAACATTTGGTAAACTTGTCTTGGATTTTTATGTTTTTAATAATTTGTAAATTGTTTTCTCGCGATAACCTCGTAAATGGACGTTTCTTTTTATAAATTCAGAATCAAACAATTAATTGTCGTATTGATTAAAAGAGTATATACGAAATTTGGAAATTCTAAACAATCTTGTTACGCGGTTTTTCACATACAACATCTGCGGGCCGTGATCTTGGTAATGGTGTGGTGGTGTGTTTTGATTTCTAAACGAGAATCTTGCTCCAAGTAATGCTGGTGGCATAACCAACGTCCTGTTTAGAAAAATACTGCATTTTTACATCATAGCCAAGGTTTCTCGGATTAAAAATCTTTTTTTTTTTTTGTATCCAAAGTTATAGAAATGATCACATACTCGATGTCCAAAATTCAACTCAAAATGATGTGCGGCACCAGCTACAGTATTGAAAATGTTGTCCCAACAGTGAAACATGGTGGCGGAGGCATAATGGTATGGGGGCGTTTTTCGGGAAAAGGGCTAGGTCCACTAATAAAAGTAGATGGAAAAAATGAATAGTCGTAACTATATAGAAATACTAGAATTGCATGTTTATAATAAATTTAATGGAAGAGGGTATTTGTTTCAAGATGATAGTGACATAAGAATCTGTTAAACAATCTTCACCTCGACTATATGCAATGGCAAAACTTACCTCAAACATCCTCAGTTCAGGAATCCAATTAAGAATTTTGTAATTGCGGAGACAGTTATAAAAGTTCGCCCAAATCCAAAACTGAAAAAAGCACTTATGGTCTATAAAATAAATTTTCACACATACTGACCTTTACAGACGAAAAGTAAGTATAACAAACTTTGTCCACAACAATGGTCAAAAAGAGTACGGTTGATAATCAAGTCCCTTTAGCCATACACCTATAAAACATACTTCTTAGGCTTTGTCAACCTATGAAATATGCTTTTTCGGATTCTCACCACCTACAAAACGTGTATTGCACGCGTTTTTTCGGCTTCTTGGCACCGGCCCCGTGCACCTCAAAACATAAATGTTTCTCAGATTCTCACCACCTACCAAAACACAATAAGTGTTTCTCGGTTTCTCGGCTTCTCGGCAGATCTAGATCTAAGGGAATATTAAAAATATTTCCTTCGACTTCGATCAGGGAAACTTGTATTATCAAGCATAGTAGACGCTGTTGCAGATCACAAAAACAACTATTTCATTGCCAAATTTTTGTCGATCTTATTCCAAATTATCTAATTCTGATTGGGTTTAAATAAAAAATCACAGCATTAAAAAAAATTTCATATATTTCATATACAAAAATCTCTAATTGTTACACGATATACCACTTAATATTATACTTGAATCTTAAGTTTTATATAGCAATTTTAAGAATCCAACGGTCCCTACATATTAATATAAAATATTTTATAAGAAAGTCCCTTTGAAACTTTGTATATTGAAACTTTGGGATTCTTATTATTTTATAAGATTCGTATAAGTAGTAGTTTTTAGGCAATTAGTAATCTGCGAAAAATTTGCGCCAAATTCTATTATGAAATTTTTGCAATTGTCTCACGTATCACAAATCAAGGTTTGGCAAATTATATGATCTGCGATCTGCAGTTCAAAAAATTTTTTTTACAGATAATAATGAATGAGGGAATAATTTATTATCATCATCAAGAATTTCAAGTGAGTAATAAATTTAAGTTTTGCTTTATTTTTTTTGTTATATAATATATGATGATAACAATTCACGACGGTCTTCTTAAACATGTTAAAGATTAAAAATGCCACTGGCAATTTATCTGATTTGATTAATTGATTGATTATATCATAATTTTCTTTTAAAAGAAAAAATTGTATTAACAATGTTATATATTATAATTTAGGGACTCGGTGCAATTTTAATCCATGACTTCTAATAATAATTTATTGCTGGGTTACAATTTCTTCACATGGAGGAAATTCAATAGAAACGAATAAAGTGAAGCATAATAAATGTCTTATTTTTTGTGAGATAAAAACTATCTTATTTAAATCTCGAGAAAGAACGATTGCTCATCTGAAAAGAGAAAACATTGTCCTAAAGGAAAAGTCAATGACCAATAAAAACCATCGTAAGTAAATATAAAAGAAACTGTTTTTTTATCTTTATCTTTTTTTATTTTAAGTATGTGGACCAACTAAGAGAATGTTGGATTGATATTAATTAGAACGATACTAGGTCAAGACCTAGATGCTCAACTAATAAAAAATTATCTGGCTAAAAAACATTCACAGATCAGTATAATCAATTCGAGAAGAAATTAACAAATAATAGTTATTATTTTTATCATTTAGATGCTACTTTATTTAGCTGTCATTTTATTACGTTATTGATATCAATGGATATGGACTCAAATCTCTGGAGATTGGTGGGGCTCCAAGTGATCATGATGATCTGTTGTTGCTTCTTTCTTCAATTGGAAAATGTTGTAGAAACTTGGAGGATTTAACAGTTTTTTATGCAAATCATTTGCATTATTACTTAAACGACATATTTAGTAATTGTAGACGCTTAAAAAAAATCTATCTAAGATTAATTGGCGGTATCGTCATTTTTGTTGATGACATAGTCACCGCATTGATAGAAACACAACCAAAAAATTTAAAAAGTATCAAATTTGGAAACAACATTAATGTAACTGATACCGCACTTGTATTTTTATGTAAAAAGTGGTCGGGTCCCAAACCTTTCTTATTAAGTTATAGCAATTATAAACAACATTCTATAGATGCAGTATCACCGATTCCCGTGCTAGATAGATGCATGATTATGGGATTTTTGGAATACGAAGTTACAGATGAGAAACCTGTTAATGAAGATTATGTTTATGAGGATCCTGCTGATGATTATGATGATGGTCATGATGATGAATATCGTTATAGTGATTAGGATAACAAGAAGGGGGAGGAAGGATATCAATAATGATATTATGTATTTTCCTAGGTTAATCAAAAAATAAAAAAACTTTTGTACGTGGATCTGCATATCTCACATGACCATAATAAGTAGCAAAGTCAAAGAAACCGCTCAGGTATAGTTACAATTTTCTCTTGCAAACCTCTTGGCTGCATCCCAATACATCTCTATGTAATTTAATTCACAGTGATATTTTGGATAAAATATCACCTTGTGACCATGAGCTTCAATGATTTCTTGAATCAAAGGTACTTGAGCCATAAAATCTGGTTGTGCTCCTAATCTATGTCTTGCACAACAATTTGGATAGCTTGTGTTTGCTTCAATATTCTTATTATTGAAAGTTAATCTCAACCCTTCTTTTGGCCATAATTCACACTCTTCTAAAATTAATTTTATTCCTTTGGGTTTTCCATCAGGAAAATCCATTATTTGAATTTTTCCATCAAAGATTGTATCTTGCATTTTAGGTTTTTTTTCATTTCCACCTGGATTCAAATTCATATTGTTTACATTTAAAGCATTGTCTGCAACTTTTGCATGACTTGAAAAATTATCAAAAGCAAAAACTGCAACTGCATCTGGGCGAGTGGCCTCAAATATTGGAATTGCACAATTAATTATCTATAATAAAAATGGTTTTAACTTTCTATTTCTATTTAATAAAATTAAATAGAAAAGATTACTTACTTGATCAATTAATTTTTCAACATTCCACCATCCATCAAAATTTTTTCCTGGATTCATCATCACTCTTGCTTCATGAGGAATTGACTCTCCAAATTCATCAATTTGCTGCTGATTTAGTTTTAATCTTCCAATAGTGTTAGTAATAAATTCACTTACATGGATTGATCTGCCTTGTCCTTTTTTTTCCAGTGGTTGTTCTCCTTCAGGCATCCC